>JBBDGP010006063.1:0-18757 GCA_037952835.1 Lithobates septentrionalis | reverse complement strand
GGTAAATATATAATTTACTGACCCCTTCCCTTTCTGAATGAACACAGTGAGTGATCAGTAGTGTGTGTTTGAGCTTTGTGGTGCACACCCTAATGCAATGGGCTGCGCACACCTATGAAATGGATAAAAACCCTCTCCAAAACTCAGTGAAGTGAACAGCCTCAGATGATACACGGAGATGAAACAAATCTTCCTACATAAGTTTTACTTGTATATCTGCTGTCTTTCCCTTTCTACACTCTTTGGAAAGTGCAGGTTGTTTTAGAAATCTTGTTTCCTCATTCAGCAGTGGGAGGGGAGTCTGGGCTTACACTGTGTGAAAGCTGATTGGAGGAAAGGCACACACCCCACATAGGCAGAAGAACGAAGGAACATGCAGAGCAGCAGTCTGAATAGACAAGCTCTCTGCTTATCTACCTCTAAGCACCCTCCCCGACACAAATTTTCAGCTAATGTTATCTCATGTGTTGAACAACCTGTCAGACGTGACTCTGCTGATATCAGAGGAAGCTAAACTTAGAGCTTTTGGAGAGAGATAAGTAAACACTACAGATATATGTGCTTAGGTCAAATTTTCATGAATGGGGGTTTACAACCACTTTAAATATTTTTTGTTCATTTTGGATGGAGTTGGAAACATTTTGTCAGGTGTTAAAGCTGGCCATACCTGGATCGACTTCTGTACCACCACACTGCCCATACATAGAATAAAATTCGGACAGTCCCAACTGAATTCAACTGATCTACCTCTGTACAACCGCCCTGTTAGACTTTTGCTGCTCGATCAGCTCTGAAGGCTAAAGCCGGAAGTGCTGATCAGTGTACTCTGGCTGGTGAAACAAAAAAAATGAATCATCTATGGGCTGCTTAACCTTTGTTACCCTGATGTCCCAAGGGCAGGAAGTCTTCCCAATAGGAATGCAGACAAAAGTTTGAGCATGGCAACTATTTCACCCTGTAATAGAGTACTTGTGGTGCTATCAATTTTCCTGTTGGAGATATTTCCTGCTCCAGTTACCCCCGGCCCAGGAAGTGAGAGGTAATCTTCCCAATGTCAACCTCCTGCCCTGCCTATAGTGGCGGGGTGGGAGCAGTGTTGTTCATATGATATCTTTCCAGAAAACAGGGCTGTGCAGCGGCCCAATCTGTCACCAGACACAGCCGATGGCTGATCATTATACTAACCCGCTGCCAGTACCATGTGATCGCTGTGACCAATCACAGCAGATCACATGACAGTTGTAAACCATGGATGGCTTCCTTTGATGCCATCCATTGTATAGAATTGTGTTGCTAGCTGTGATTGGTTACAGTAATCACATGTGTAGCAATAACTCTCGGTGGAGCTGCTGGTTTAAGCGGGCTTGTTACCTTCACTCTCCATACCTCTGTTTCACCGGCACCGGGTCTAGGGTTCCGTTGAGTTTACTTCTGGATGATATAAGCACCAAACACTTGAGTAGGTTTTCCAATGCTTTAATAAAACGAACGAGGGAAGTAGCAGGAAAGAGGTAGTAGGAAAGCTGCAGGGAAGCTCAAATACCTTTCTGTTGTATTTCTTCAGAACATTCTTTGTAATTGAACACTTGCAATTGAATAGTCCCCCTTTCGTAGGATTCAATCTTTGCCAGCCTGGATAGACATCTCTCACTTGCCTAGCAGCCAGCACGTAGCACGAACAAAAGTCTCTGCCACAGACTTATCTGGAACAAAACCCGTACGATCCTCTGCCACAGGATGTATTGGTTTGTGATGAATGTCAGATACAGTACTTGAACCTTTAAGCCAACCCGGCAGTACTATAGTGTAAGATTACTTCAGAATGCGTCCTCCAACCAAGTCACCAGGCCCCTCTCCAGACCAGCACTCTGCATGATCCTTCCATGACAGGTCCTCCCCTGGGATCTTCTCGGTTGTCCAGCTTCTTCACTCAGGATAGACAGCTCAGGACCATTCCTCCGCTGCTGTGGTAGGCCCCAGACAGGCTTCTGGGCCCACCCACACACTGCAGCGACGCGGGCCTCCGGAACGGAGGACCACGAGGTGGTATTCCTAGTGCATACCTGTCAGCCAGGAGGGCCAGCAGGTGGTTGCAAACGAACCCCAAAACATGGCATCTGTCCCATAAATACCCTCTCCCAGAATGCAACTCGGAGGACCACCTCCACCGAGTTATCTCTGGGACAGAGGAGCACTCATTCGCTTCAACACGTTGCTTTTCCAACACCTGCCGATGGTGACAACGACACCCACCGGCACAATGTGGAACTGCATGCAACGTCAGCCAAGCTGGAACAGAGGCAAATCTAACTTCCTATAATAGGCGACCCACTAAATTTACCTATCAGCGGTAGATAAAAATCTACCAGCGCTACATACTCCCCCCAGTACAATAGACGTTGCCGTCAACGTCTGTCACAAAACAATAACTCCCAAGCCTGAGAGTAGGTATTTGAGCTTAAAACTTGGATTTAGATAAAGAAGAAAGAAAGACGGTAGAAAGACATTTTAAGATCAACATTTGTAAAACATTTTGTTCACATCCGCAAACAAAACCATCCTATGACTGTACACAACCTCACTATCTATTTTAGCTGAAAAGCCTAACAGCTTGATAGGGGATCAAATAGTTCCTGAAAAGGAAAACATATTAAACATACATGCGACCTACGCTCTTTCAGGAGCAAAGTCTCATTTGAAAAAAAATGAAACTCTCTTCCCATTATCTATATCAGATTAATCTTCAGGAGTCCATCCCTATATATACACAATTTTTCTTAAATGAAGAAAATCCGGCTAGCAAAAAGAAGTCCTTGGATTTAAAACACTAATGCCCCGTACACACGGTCGGATTTTCCGATGGAAAATGTCCGATCGGAGCGTGTTGTCGGAAATTCCGACCGTGTGTGGGCTCCATCGGACATTTTCCATCGGATTTTCCGACACACAAAGTTGGAGAGCAGGAGATAACATTTTCCGACAACAAAATCCGTTGTCGGAAATTCCGATCGTGTGTACACAAATCCGACGGACAAAGTGCCACGCATGCTCAGAATAAATAAAGAGATGAAAGCTATTGGCCACTGCCCTGTTTATAGTCCCGACGTACGTGTTTTACGTCACCGCGTTTAGAACGATCAGATTTTCCGACAACTTTGTGCGACCGTGTGTAGACAAAACAAGTTTGAGCCAACATCCGTCGGAAAAAATCCTAGGATTTTGTTGTCGGAATGTCCGAACAAAGTCCGACCGTGTGTACGCCCTAAAGGATGAGTATTCAGATCTTGACCACGAAGATCTCTATGCCCTGACACTAACTAACTAACTCAAAGTTCTTTTGTCCATAATCACCAATAAAACCGGGGATCTGGCAATGTCAGTGTCTTTCCCAGTTTATCCACTGTAGTGATGAAATACACAACGTCATCTCTTCCGGGTCTGAAAATGACCACTTTGTCAGCATGAATGTGCCGACCATAATTCCAGTGCATAAAACATCCACTGTAACGTTCATCCATAGCAACAGAACAACCAGTTTTCCGGAAAGGCTTAGGCACAGACAAATAGTCCAAAACAGCTTCACTGTACCAAAGCTCCCGGTTATCTTCAATCACTTGCATTATGTCCTGAGGGACATATGGGAACTCCAAACCATACTCCGTAGCGACACGCTTGTTCAACATTCTCTGAAAACGTGCAAGTTTCGGTAAGGATCTATTTTTCCCCATACCAGGAGGGACACACGAATCCAATGACTTGCTCACCATAGACCCAGCCAGTGTCTGAAGTGAACTAGTAACATTTGACAATGTCTTATTTACAGTGCTGTGTGGCTCCACACAAGGTGACGTCTTCCCAAAACTCAGGGCTGTCCATTCAGGGAAAGTCATGGCAGAGGCGACATCTTCGCCTTGGGCTCATAACAATTCTTGTGACATAGTCTCAAATAGGTCATCATCACCGGAGAGATCCCACATGGATTCTATCTCTGAATCTCCCAGTTCTTCTGCTGGCAGATATCTATTTACAGTCCCAGATACATTCCCCAACAATTGCTCACCCGTTCCTGACGTGGACTTTGTTGGTTCAGGTAGTCTCTGGGGCAGGCCTCGACCACGGCCACGGGAAGCCTTCACATATCCCACCTTCTTCTGGACAGGTACAACAGGGATAGGTGTAGTGGACGCGGAAATCAAAGTAATGTCCGCTGATGAATCGGTAACAGCAGTGTCTCTCTCCGGAACACTCTCGGTAGCAACGGGCAAAGTCACGGCCTGCCGTTCTCTTCCAGCAGAAGTAGCAGCTTCTACTGTGGCGACACCTGTAGCCCAGTCAATACGATAAGCAGGGGCGACATAGTAGGTTGCTCCACCACAAACAAATATTCTCCACATTGCGGGCAGCGACCAAATGGACGGAGATGTATGGCCAGTCCCTCACATTTGTGGCAAATCATGCCCGGCCCTTCGATATCTCCAACGGTGTAGAGAACAAACCTCCCCTGCGGCTTCAGATGAATACCGGTATCTGTAAGCAGGGTTCCGGTCAACATAGTACTCGACACGGTGCTCATAGGGAACATTCTTGATCCCATAATTGACTGCATCGGCGAAAAAGACATGGCCACACTCTGATCTTCTCAGCACGATCACGAGGCCTCTCTTCTTCTCTGGTGCCAAACACATACACGCGTCCCTCGCGGTATCAAGTAGGGTAGACTCCTCCCACTTGTTCTTCTGATCACGTAGCTCCCGGGCTTTTACTGGTGCCCGCCGCCTACGCACTCAGAAAAAAAGTCCTGTAACTTTTAACCTCTTCTTCTCCTGAGAAAATGACAAAGTCCAGTTCTCACCGTAAACTCCCGGTGAAACACCTCTCCAGGTTGTGAGAATTGACCGCTAACAAATCCCGGACGAGCCCCCACATGTAGCAATAACTCTCGGTGGAGCTGCTGGTTTAAGCGGGCTTGTTACTTTCACTCTCCATACCTCTGTTTCACCGGCACCGGGTCTAGGGTTCCGTTGAGTTTACCTCTGGACGATATAAGCACCAAACACTTGAGTAGGTTTTCCAATGCTTAAATAAAACGAACAAGGGAAGTAGCAGGAAAGAGGTAGTAGGAAAGCTGCAGGGAAGCTCAAATACCTTTCTGTTGTATTTCTTCAGAACATTCTTTGTAATTGAACACTTGCAATTGAATAGTCCCCCTTTCGTAGGATTCAATCTTTGCCCGCCTGGATAGAAATCTCTCACTTGCCTAGCAGCCAGCACGTAGCACGAACAAAAGTCTCTGCCACAGACTTATCTGGAATAAAACCCGTACGATCCTCTGCCACAGGATGTATTGGTTTGTGATGAATGTCAGATATAGTACTTGAACCTTTAAGCCAACCCGGCAGTACTATACTGTAAGATTACTTTGGAATGCGTCCTCCAACCGAGTCACCTCACCAGGCCTCTCTCCAGACCAGCACTCTGCATGATCCTTCCATGACGGGTCCTCCCCTGGGATCTTCTCGGTTGTCCAGCTTCTTCACTCAGGATAGACAGCTCAGGACCATTCCTCTGCTGCTGTGGTAGGCCCCAGACAGGCTTCTGGGCCCACCCACACACTGTAGCGACGCGGGCCTCCGGAACGGAGGACCACGAGGTGGTATTCATAGTGCATACCTGTTGGCCAGGAGGGCCAGCAGGTGGCTGAAAACGAACCCCAAAACATGGCGTCTGTCCCATAAATACCCTCTCCCAGAATGCAACTCGGGGGACCACCTCCACCGAGTTATCTCCGGGACAGAGGAGCACTCATTCGCTTCAACACGTTGCTTTTCCAACACCTGCCGATGGTGACAACGACACCCACTGGCACAATGTGGAACTGTATGCAACGTCAGCCAAGCTGGAACAGAGGCAAATCTAACTTCCTATAATAGGCGACCCACTAAATTTACCTATCAGCGGTAGATAAAAATCTACCAGCGCACCCGGATCCCACCGGAACCCACGCTAAGCCCAACGCCCTCTATCCACGGGGTGTCTGACTCACCACCCCCAAAAACACCGAGGATATCCTTTTCACGGGCCAGCAGCTCACCCACAGAACGGACAATACCGCAGACCACATACGCTCAAAAAGTGGGTGCACCTGATCCTCACCCCCAGAGGATGGATATCACAAGGGCCCCTCTGCACGCTCAATCTCCATCTTGGAGTGAACCATGGGACCCCCCACCCAGACCTGCGCATCAGACCACAGACCCCCTACCACCTCGCCCAACCTCGGAGCAGGGAAACCCGGTACCAGCCCATTCCCAACCGGCACCCCCACAATGGCAAACATATCTGCAGGCGATCCCCACCAAAGAGGACTTTAGACAACTGATAGAAGACGTAAAGTCCACATGTCGCTCAGAAATACAAGTACTCCAATCAGGCCTCAAACACTTAGCAGACAGAGTGGAAATGGCTGAGGAAGAAATACAGGAAACTAAGCTAGCAGTTCACAGAACCCAACTCCAAGGGGCAGATCACCATACTATGTTGAGAGATATGCAACGACATGTGGAGGACCTAGATAATAGGGGTCGAAGAAACAACATACGAGTGAGGGGGATACCGGAAGTCGAAGGTCCAGAGGACATTCAACATACCTTACAAGACGTGTTTAACAATCTTCTGGGTGAACCCATTACCAACTTTATAGAAATGGATAGAGCCCACAGAGCCCTGCGCCCCAAGAGCTCCACCTCGCAACCGAGGGACATCATCTGCAGGATTAACTCCTATCCCCTAAAGGAAGACATCATGAGGCAAGCACGACTAGCTCGCAAAGTGACCTATAAAGATGCCCAGGTACAACTATACCCGGATCTCTCCTGGATCACATTACAAAAACGGAGACTTCTTCAACCATTGCTGCGAGTCCTCCAAGACGAAAACATCACCTACCGCTGGGGATTTCCCTTCAGCCTCACAGCCAAAACCCAAGGCAAATCTGCCGTTTTAAGATACCCAGAGGACATAGAAGCCTTCTGTGACACCATCGGAATCTCCGTCCCTCGACTCCCAGATTGGGATCTTATTACCACCCCGCCAACACCGCCCACAACATGGCAGAAGGTGCCCTCTTCGAATAGATCCCGGAACAGAGAAGCACCTCGCAAGAGCACCAAGCATAAGAACGGCTGACTCTAGTGGTAGTATTCATGCTTTAAATTACTTATTGATGGACAGTTCTTCCATCAGTTACTGCCGATGATCCGGCCCTGGACAAATATAACATATTTAGTCCCCCCTTCTGTGCGCCCCAATTTCACATTTTAAGCTACAAAATGGGCAGAGACCTGAGAGAATAGGAAATCCCACTCCTAATCACCACCCTATTGGTTAAATGTTAGCATTGATAGTTTTCCTGCAGTTCATGTTTTATATGACCAATTTTGGGCTCCATTGCATCCGACCGACGGGCCCCTCAGGACCTTTGTCGGGAGGATCCCTGGAATCCCGCACCGACCTAGGCACTTTAGCCTCTCAAGGTCAAGAGATATCAGTTATAAGAAATTATAAATGTTTACCATGTACTAACTACCTCTTCTTTTTCTTCTTTCCACCCTCTCTCTTACCTTTCCTTCCCCCATCCACCTCTCCACCACCATATGACTCATCCCACAATTGGCGGAATCTGAATGGTCCTCCTCTCGAGGAATGTACACCGTTGACCTGCAACCTCAAAAACTCATCCTCCACATCAGGTAAGGCACTCCCACCCACTCATTTGACACCATGGCTAAGATCCTATCCTTAAACGTACACGGCCTAAACTCCAACAAAAAGAGACACTTGGCGCTGAGGGAGTTCAAACACTCAGGAGCAGACATTATCTTGGTTCAGGAGACACACTTTGATAAGGGGGGCTCATTTGCATTCGCCTCTAAACAATATCCCCAAATATACCACTCCTCAGGTCCACACAAAAGAGCGGGGGTCGCAATCCTCATTAAAAACGGATCCCCCTTCACCTGTCTAACCCACTACAGTGACCCACACGGTCATTTTGTTATCCTTCGAGGACATTGGCAACAACAAGCAATTACCCTCTGCGCCCTCTATGCCCCCAACGTTAAACAACACAATTTTTTGTCTAAAGTACTCACTCGCCTCTTTAAATCCGAACATGGGATGTTAGTGGTGGGAGGCGACTTTAACCTTACCCACTCCACCATAATGGATCGCCAGGTGGTGAGCCCCAAGGCGACACGAGCTCGAGCCCTCCGAGACTCGAAGCTTTTTCGTAAGCTCACCAGACGATATGCTCTCTTTGACGCCTGGAGAGCTCTCCACCCTGGCGATAGGCAATACACGTTTTACTCAGCCCCCCACCAGACACACTCACGTATCGATTATTTCTTTGTGAATAACCACACGCTTAGAAACACACGAGAGGCACAGATACTCCCAATTTCATGGTCTGACCATGCGCCTATTTTAATCAAGCTGGAAATAGGACCCCCCAACCGTAGACCCTACAACTGGAAACTAAATACATTTCTTCTTCAGCACCCCCCATCGCAACTGGAGCTAATATCCACCCTAAAACACTATTTTGTAGAAAACAACACTCCCGACGTATCCACCCCCACACTCTGGGAAGCACACAAGGCAGTACTCCGAGGCAGGTGTATAGCACTATCGTCTGCCATGAAAAAAGATGCCCTTCTCACAAAAACTCAAACTGAAAAAGAACTTAGAACATTAGAACACCAACTGCAAAAAACCCCCACCCTACCCCTTCTTAAGAAAATCATACACTTACGAACCATTCTGAGCGACTTGGCTATGGGGCAAGTAGAAAAGGCCATCATTAGACTTAGACAAAGATACTATGACAAGGGCAATAAAGCTCATTCCCTACTAGCAAGAAAACTACGAGACAATTCCCACATGACCACACCACACCAAATTAAAAACAAGCTAGGCTCCCTGATATCCCACCCTAAAGACATTGTCAATACCTTTGCAGATTACTACCAGGAACTCTATAACAATCCTAACATACCTAGCAAACCTCTCTCTTCAGAACTGCACCAGCATATGCAGCAGTACCTTGCACAGAGCGGAGTCCCACAAATCAAAACCCCTGACCTAGCAACCCTAAACATGCCGATCACCGAAGAAGAAATAGAACAGACTGTTAAAACCCTCCCATCACACAAGGCCCCAGGCCCAGATGGATTACCCTATGAATATTATAAGGCCTTTCTCCCCATCCTACTACCACACATGTGCAAACTTTTTAATGCCTTCTATCGAGATTCCCCCATCCCACCAGATATGCAGCGATCATTTATCACTGTGATTCCTAAACCAGACAAGGACCCCACCCTGTGCGCCAACTACAGACCCATCGCCTTACTGAATTCAGATCTTAAAATCTTTACAAAACTGTTATCACTCCGCTTGAACATGATCCTCCCATCCCTTATCCATAAGGACCAAGTGGGCTTTGTCCCCCTCAGGCAAGCAGGAGATAACACCAGAAAGGTGATTGATCTGATAGAGGTAGCGAATAGGGAGAAATCAGAATCTCTGCTGCTTAGCCTAGACGCCGAAAAGGCCTTTGACCGCCTTGGGTGGCCCTTCCTATTCGCAACACTACAGCATGCAGGGTTCCGCGGACCCTTCATGAGAGCCATACAACACTTATATTCCAACCCCTCCGCCCAAGTCAGAACGCCCTATGCCATCTCGTCTACTTTCTCAATAGCCAACGGCACTCGACAGGGATGCCCACTATCACCGTTACTATTCGCACTATGCGTCGAACCACTGGCGGCCTCCATCCGAGGCAACCAAAATATACGGGGAATCTCAGTTAGGGGTCGAGAGTTTAAGATCTCACTGTTTGCTGACGATGTGATCCTCACTCTGACCCAGCCTAGAATCTCTCTCCCAAACCTACACGCAGAACTTAGTAGATATGGAGCCCTCTCGGGCTATAAAATTAATACATCTAAGTCAGAAGCCCTTCCAATCAATATCTCGGACGAGGAAACGGCGCACCTAAAGACCAATTTCAACTACCACTGGAAGGACACCTCCTTGAAATACCTAGGAGTACACATTACCACAAAGTTTAACACCCTATACCAAGAGAACTTCCCTCCCCTCTTCCGCTCCATCAGAACCCTGCTCACTAATTGGAAAAAACACCATATTTCCCTGTTAGGCCGGATTGCATCTATTAAGATGACGATCCTCCCGAAGTTACTATACCTCTTTCAAACTTTGCCCATCCCTGTCCCCCACAAACATTTAATTAAACTCCAATCTGACCTCCTTAAATTTACCTGGAACTATAAGAGACACAGAATCCCACAATCAGTAATGATGGCGGCGCGCTCAGATGGAGGTCTTGCCTTTCCCAATCTTACCAAATACTATCAAGCGGCCCAACTTCGTGCGATAGCATCATGGTTCACCCAAAGGTCCTATAATAGATGGACAGAGATCGAAAAAATATGGTTAGCCCCGACCCACCCAAACAGCTTACTGTGGAATGCGAGGGCAGAGGTCCCCCCTGAGCGGCTACTGGGACCTATGACTCAGCTCCGACGCTTATGGAATAAACTATCTCGCTCCTACACATTGGCCTCGGAAAAATCAGTCCTAACATCATTTGTCTATAACCCCAAAATACCAGATAGTCTCACACATCAGATGTCCCACCCGTGGGCGGCACGGAACCTCTTCCATTATGGAGCACTGGTGGACCCCAGATCCCGCAAACTATTGTCCTTCTCTGCCCTCCAGACCAAATTTGATCTACCACACCAAGCTTTCTACAGCTACATGCAAATACGTCATTATGCCATGTCCATATCGCCTGACCTACAGTTCTCCCCCCCATCACCCTTTGAAAATTTAATCCTGGCGGGCACGGCCCAAAAAGGGTTAATATCTGATATCTACAAAATACTAAATGCTTACCCACTAGAACTCAAAGGTAAACATGCCTATATGATTAAAGCGGTTGTATACCCGCTGTCATTTTTTTTTTTTTTTTTACACCTGCAAGGGAAAAGGCATAATGAGCTAGTATGCACCGCATACTAGCTCATTATGAGATACTTACCTTAGAACGAGGCGCCGGCATCTCACCTGGTCCACGCCGAGGGAGCCGACATCTCCCCTCGGCGTGTCTTCCGGGTATCGCGGCTCCGGCGCTGTGAGTGGCCGGAGCCGCGATGTCGTCACTCCCGCGCATGCGCGCGGGAGACTTCTGCCCGGCAAGCTCCGGAGTTTGCCGGGCTGTCAGCCGAGAGTCCCCTGTGCGCATGCGCCGCTGCAGTTAGCGGCTCATTGCGAGGGGAATATCTCCTAAACCTTACAGGTTTAGGAGATATTTTTTTTACCTACAGGTAAGCCTTATTATAGGCTTACCTGTAGGTAAAAGTTACAAATATGGGTATACAACCGCTTTAAGTGGGAAAAAGCCCTTAACGAGGAACTTCCCATGGAGCAATGGCAGACGATATGGACACAGGCAGCAAAAAGCTCCCTCTGCACTCTATACAAGGAAAATACCTACAAAATTCTCCTCTACTGGTATATGACTCCGGATATTCTTCATGCCATATACCCATCTAGCTCAGATCGCTGTTGGCGATGTCAGAAAGACAGGGGGACCCTCCTCCATATATTCTGGAACTGCTCAATGATTGCCCCATTTTGGGACACAGTCCAACAACTACTGGCTCGCTTACTAGAAACACAGATTCCCATGATCCCCAAATTTTTCCTCTTAGGAATCTCACAATTAAAGATCCCCAAAGCCCAAAAAAAACTCACACGCCACATTCTCACAGCAGCACGTTGTCTTATCGCTTTACACTGGAAAAAAACCCTCCCCCCCACGCCTGAAGCCTTATACGCTAGAATCAAAGATGTGGAGTTGATGGAGAAGATGACAGCCCGGATACAGGATAGGCTGGAGGCACATAACAGAGTATGGGAGTTGTGGCATCTTCGAGAGGACCCACCATGAGCACGTAAACGAATTAAAACAACACCCTCCCTCCCCTTTCTTTCCCCTTCTTCCTTTTCCCCCCTCTTTCACTATTCTTCCACTCTACCTTGAGTACTTCAGTGACTTGCTTAGTTATCAGCAGATTAGAAGATGAGAGCAAAACGAGAGTTGGAGAAAGAGAGAAAAAGAGAGAATAATGCCTAGCATATGTATGTTTTTTCTCCTTTTTCTTTTTTGTTTTCTTATTTTGTCTATTGTGCTTTTTTTTTTTCTTTTTTCTTTCCCTTTATTGCCACATGTTCTCACCTCTTATTACATCTCATCTAATATGTACTTCTGTACTGCAAATATTATAATAAAAATGTTATTATCACAGCCAATCACAGCCCATCTGTATCATGTGATTAGCTTTGGCCAGTCACAGACACTGAATGAACCAGTTTCATTCAGTAAAAATCGTTGCTTATACCAATGAAATTCAATGATATAAGAAATCATAAAGTGTAAAATAAATATCACTTCCCCAGAGTAGCACAGTGTTACTATGGTAACACTGTATTGCATTGGTCACAGTGTGTTAGAAAAAAAAAAAATCATAAAAGAAAAAAAAATGTAATAAAAAAGTAAAATAAAATAGAAAAAATAGTTTTTTACATACTGTCATCAGTCAGTGTGCCTGATCACTGCCACACAAGTGATTAACCACTTCAGCCCCGGAAGGTTTGACCAGAGCACTTTTTACAATTTGGCACTGCGTTGCTTTAACTGGTAATTGCGCGGTCATGCAATGCTGTACCCAAACAAAATTTGCGTCCCTTTTTTCCCCACAAATAGAGCTTTGTTTTGGCTCTTTTTGATCATCTCTGTGGTTTTTATATTTTTTGCGCTGTAAACAAAAAAAGAGCAACAATTTTGAAAAAAAAAACATTACGTTTTACTTTTTGCTCCCCAAAAATGTTTTTAAAAAACAAATTTCTTCATCAGTTTAGGTCAATATATATTCTCCTGCATATTTTTGGTAAAAGAAACACGACAAGCATATATTGAGTTTGCGCAAAAGTTATAGCGTCTACAAACTATGGGAAAGATTTATGGCATTTTTACTTTTTATTTATTTACTAGTAATGGCGGTGATCTGTGATTTTTTGCGGTATTGCGACAGACAGATCGGACACTTTTGACACATTTTTGGGACCACTGACATTTATACAGCGATAAGTGCTATAACAATGCACTGATTACTGTAAAAATGTCACTGGCAGGGAAGGGGTTAACAACAGAGGGTGATCAAGGGGTTAAATGTCTGTTCCCTCAGTGTGTTCTAACTGTATGGGGATTGGACTGAGTAGGTGAGGAAACATATCGCTGTTCCTACTTACTAGGAACAAACGACATGTTTCCTCTCCTCTGACAGCACAGAGATTTGTGTTTTTACACACACAAATCCCTGTGCTGGCGCTCGTGCATACGATCGCGACCGCTGGCCACTCACATCGGATCCCTCGCTGTGCAGCGGGTGCGCGCCCCCTCTGGCAGCTCTTAAAGGAAACCCCGTAGGGGTATGGGGTTTCGTGCCGGGGAGCCATTCTGCCCCAGTAAATAGACGTGAGCTGGTCAGGAACCGGTTAAATACCACCAAAAGAAAGCTCTCTTTGTTTGAAAAAAATAATACAATTTTCTTACGGGTATAGTGTTGCATGACCGCGCAATTGTCATTCAAAGTGTGACCGCACTAAAAGCTGGAATTTGGCCTGGGCATGAAGGGGGTAAAAGTGACCAATATTGAAGTAGTTAAAACACAGAGAGCAATTAAAACCTAACTGAGGTTTTAAAACAAAAACACAGCAACAAATGTATTATGTTGAGTTTCACTATAAATAGTGAGTGGTCAGGTGGCTGGTCATAAAAGGCAATCAATGCAAAAAGCCATTTTTTACCTCTGTACTAACCTGGGAGAACATTGGGCTACCAGTTGCCAGTAGAAAAAATAAACAGAAAACCTCCATATAGAGAACCCGGAGGAATGCAAAAACATATATAAAGCATGATACAATTTGCTCCAGCAGGGGAAAAATAAATTCCTTCCTGATCCCCCAAATGTTAGTATCTAGTTATATTTTGAGCATTTAGAAATGCATCCAGCTCTTTTTTTAAAACAATCTACTGAGCTGGCTATCATTAAACCGGCCATGCTCGATTCCCCCATCAACACAGTCAGTGTTGATGGGGGAATCCCTCCCGTGGACCCATTGTGTTCTCCCGGGGGGCCATCCCTGCCGGAAGCACACACACAGTGATTACTGTGAAGAAGCCTTTTCTTATGTGAAGGTTAAATCTCTTTTCCTCCAAACGTAAAGAGTGCCCCCTGACAACATGTATGTTACTTTCTGATCACGTTTTAAATATATATATACACAGTTGTCATTGGAACCAGATAAGCATATTTTTCACCATCAGCACGTATGTGTAAAAGATCCTCCCAACGCGTGCATGCGCAATAGAGTGTTTGCATGACAGACCTTTATAGGTGTCATTAGCATAACAATGAGCCAAACCCATTACTACTTCCTGCATGCCTGCAGGTGAAATCTGCAGTTTATTAGCCAAGATGAAACCAGTCCTACCAAAAACATTTTATTCATATAGTAATTGTACAACACTTGGAGTTTACTGCACCTAACATTTGACTTCCTATCTGTATCAGAATCAGAGCCACAAGTTCTCATAAAACAAGTGTAGACATTTTACTTTTCTTCAATCTTAGGGATAACATAATTGTGTCCCAAGATTATCAGGAATAATTAGTGTAAATAATAGAGGATTATTATTATTTTAGCAATTTTTGTTTGGATCACGTGATTGTTATCATAACTGACATTTTATAGCGCTGCACATTTTATATTATTTGATTATTGTAAGGATTTATCATTTAGTATAATTGCCTTGTTTTTGGAAAGCAGCTATACCACATTGTGGTGTTTAGCGCTGACTATTTTTATGTTTGGACATTTAATGGTTACCTTCGGGTACCCAAGGCAAGAAATCTGTCACTAGGTACCTGGTGTGCTGGTGACATATTTCTTGCTTTGAAGTCCTTCTGGTCTCCAGCCGGTGGTCGCTACAGCCCTCCATCACCCTACGGCCATTTTCAGTAAAGTGTGTGTTGGGGATATTGTCTAGGACAGCCTTTCTCAACCTTTTTAGCCCAAGGGAAACCCTTAAAATTATTTTCAGGTATCGGGAAAACCCCTGGTAAAACCCATTCATTGGGGGGTCAGTGGGAACAATGCCCCTTACTTTGGTGTTCAGTGTAAGAATAGCCCCCTTACAGAGAGCTATAAAGATCTTTGGTGTCATACCACTGGCTCCTCCAAGTGGCATTGGCTCAGAACTATGTAGGCACCATCAAACAGGAGGTAAATCGGCCACAGCTCAAGGAACCCCTAGCCACCTCTGGAGGAACCCTGGTTGAGAATGGCTTGTCTAGGACCTTCAGGTACTGAACCCATTGTAGTTACCTACAATGAAAACGAATCTTCCTGCAAGTGAGTGGGGTCAGCCGCTCAAGCAGAGAAGTATCTCTTCAGACCATGACTTTACCAGAAACAAAAACTAGTAATCAGGATATGTTGAGCTGCAAACATTAGCCCGGCGTCTTTGGGGAGTGACTTTTATTGCTTTAGAAACACATATTAATAGACAGAGTACATGACTTAGGTCATAAGTACGGTTTTCCAGTGTACCGGTGGATTTCATGCAGGTTACCTGCACTTTGCCATACACTTCTATTACATATGCATGCAGAATTTTTGGTGCACTTTCAGAAAGCTCACCAAAACTGCTCAATGTAATAGAAGCTTATGGCAAAGTGCAGGTAACCCATGTACAACCTGCGGGTACACTGTGCTGCACCCATGGTGTGAGAAGACTACACTGTGTCAGCTTGAAAGCGCCCTTAAAGCACAGGCTTGCTTTAAAAAAAATAATCTGCCAGTGTCTTCCCTTGCAAAAACTTAAAACATATTGCAGATTTCAGATTGAGCCATTCGTGGCAAGAGCAAGAGCCTCTGCCATGTGTAAGCTACTAGTTGTTCAAGTCATAGTTTACTCAGGGACATGGATGCTCACCATGTGACGGCATTGGTGCTTGATGATTGGCCAAGCGCTCTTAAACGGAGTAAGTCACATGCTCTTCAATACTTACAAGTACTGGGTATTTTCTTTGCTCCCAGCAGCTAAATGGAACAGCAAAGAAATAAAGAGAAGGTATGCAGTGCTAAGGAGAGGGGGTTAAATCAAATTTCTTGCTTAGCTCTGTGCAAGTTTGCTTTAAAGGGGTATTAAATCCAAAACCAAAAATGTTATATATTGCAACTTACCAATCAGATGTAATGGCTGCATTTGTTTTTTCTTTTTTTAGTCTTTTTTTTCCCCCTCTGTTTTTACCCGTTGATCTGGCCAGTAACTTACCTCCAGGGGAGGAGGAGGAGGGGGGGGGGGTTAGATTAGATGTACTAGCAGATTTAGAAACACTAACAAATTAAAGCTCCACCTAATACCTTTTAAGCAGTTACCACACTTTCTTTTTTCTTCCTTTTGGGATAAAGGTTTTACATGAATAACAGCTGACTATTGTAAGCATTCTTGTCCGTGGTAAATGGTTTGTCTCAACCCCCTAACTGCTACATTCAAAGGATCTAAAGGACCATTAAGGGCCCGTTCACACATAACGCTGTGACTGGCATTTTTCTGCACTTGAAGAACGCCAGTCACTGCTAGGGCACATGGAAAACAATTATGTTCTATGCGCCCCATTCTCACAATGCAGGCTGCAGGTATAGTGCAGTGAGGTGCGATGAAATGCAGACCAATGGGTATCAGAGGTGCAGAAGAACCCAAATTACATTAGTATTAGGTAAGAGTGTTTTTCTTTTTTTGAAAGGGCAGTTCATTTCTGGAAGACACTTCTGAAACACTCACTTGTGTCTAAGGGTATGGAATTTGCAGTCAGTATAACAGAGAGGGCTGCAAACTCAGGTAGCAGCCGATATCCCTGGTGTACTGCTAGGTATTAATCATAAAAAAGCGCCAAAAATTAAACTCAGGACCCCAGAAACACAAGGCAAGGATGCAGAGAGTACCGGCATAGTCACCATACAGATGTGAGTCAAGTACAATAAATTCCAATATGTTTGTACAATCCAGGGGTGCCCAAACCAGTGGCCCGCAGAGCCCTCTGTTTTGGCCTACGACCTCCAGCTCTGGGATGGCAGGTTGGCAAAGCCCAGATTGTGGGTTGCTGACCCGCCATCCCAGAGCATCAGTGTTGTGAATGGAGCGGTATGTTAAGCAAACAGCTGTGGAGCAGAGCCGCATAAGCCGATGCTTCCTATATAGCGCCAACTCCTGTCAGATGGAGTGATACCAAATGCACTCTGCCTGGGACAGCAACAGCCAGCAATACCTAAAGAGAAGATTGTTATTAAAGGTAATTTTGTTCCTAAAACCCCAGTGTATATATGGGCATATCTGTTCTGCAGTGGTTACTGGGCTGCTTTCAGACTGATCCGCAGGGTTAGCTGCACTATGCCATAGACTTATGTCATTACCCGCGGGTTTGGTGCGCTTTCAGAAAGTGCACTACACCTGTAGGATATAATAGAAGTCTATGACAAAGTGCAGCTAACCCACAGGAAAGCCACAGGTGCACTGCCCTGCATCTGCGCTGCGGGTAGACAATCAGGGGAAGAGACAGCGCTGAACAACAGACATATGCAAAATCGTCAGGTATGAAGCAAAGACTCTTTATTTTATAAAAAGTGAAGGTAATCACCAAGGTTTACAGCAGTCTATAGATGGTCATGCAGAGACTTGGATAAGGAGCTGGCAATACCTGGAGGCTGGAGCCACATGGATGTCACAGGGGCTCAGGGAAAACTACACAGAGGAGTGGAGCAGAACGTGCCGGAGCGCCACTGGCAAGGGGCCCGACCAGAACCGTAGGGCCAGGGGTCGCAACTGCAGCGAGGGGGGGGGTGCAACTGTAGCCACGGGAACTGTAGGGGCCGGTGTCCAACGGCCGCTCGGACTGTGTCCGGTGCCCGGAAATGACGTCACAGCCTGGTGGAAGCCAGCCAAGGAGATCCTACGACTATGGGCAAACCCTGCTGCTGGGGCCAATCAAAAGCTGCTGGTACCATAGGAGCAAAAAAGATCACACATTGCCGACTGTAGATACTACATGTTTCGGGGGACACGCCCCTTCTTTAGGTTATCTGTTAGTCAGCAAAGTGTGAAGATTTAAAAGCAAAAACGGGAAATGAAGAAGCAGGTAGGGGAGGGGCTGGGCACCCCTGTCATCCATAAGGCTCCACCCACCCGAGTGAATAACAACATTACCCAGTACACGATTACATCCAAATATATGTGAAACATATTTATTAAATAATCATGAAAATAATGAAAAATATTAAATATAAATACATATAAAAAGATATATGTATAAAAAAAGAAGATACAGTACATATAAAAATATAATAAAATATGTATATGGCAAGACGCACACAGCACCATGTAAAAAGGGAGACATATAAAGAAAATTCTAAGTTTTCAAAAATGATGAATTGCATATATACACAAAAGAAATCTATATTTGTCTATGCATAAAAAACAAAGGGGAGGAAACAACTGAAGTATATTAGATGACTGTACGAACTTCAAGTTCCTCATTCAACC
>JBBDGP010006062.1:0-17783 GCA_037952835.1 Lithobates septentrionalis | reverse complement strand
GATTTCTTCATCTATCTTAGGTGCAAGGAGGAATCTGTTGGATTTTTTTTTACATTTAGACTGCAGGCTGAACAAAAAAACAAACAAATCATCTATGTCCAGTTTTACATCTGTCTGATAAATGTTGCTGGTTTCTCTGCTGAATATAGGAAATCAATATACGGTAAATGCCCCAATTCACCTTCAGCCATGAGACCAGGCCATATGATTACAATCTTCCAGTATCAAAGCCACCAGAGAAATGTAGCTTAGATGAAACAAAGATGTTGCAATGTACCAGTCAGGTACAGACAGTGACCAGGATTGTGTATGCCAGGTGAGCTTCATCGTCAAAATTAAATGACCTGGTCAGGGACTTAGGTTTGTTAAAATCAAGAGAATTACTACTGGGTTCAAGACTGCAAGGACTTTGCTATCACCAGGTATGAAAAGTTCTGTCTTTCAAAGCCGTCAAAATGATTTAACAAATTTCTTTGCACAGGTAGACAACCTAGTTTTCTGTACTGATATTCCCAGTGTTTTTTTCACATCTTTGAGTTGTGAGAATGACCCACTAGAATGGTGTCTCTTTATTGATTCATCAGTGTTAAGTCTCAAGTCTGCTTTGTTACACAAGGGCAATTTACACCTGTTGGTACCTCCAGTGCATCAAATACAATTGAAATATCTGTGAATATGAAAGTCTAAAAAGTAGTGCCTCTGCTGCTTGGAATACAGCTCAGATATACCAAGTACTGTTTTTAAATATGCAAGTGGAACAATTGTGCAAGTGAGTTGCATTACATTAAAAGAAATGGCCACTGCAAAAGAATTTGGTGGCACATGGAACACTTGTTGACCTGGCAAAGATATTTTTGCCTCCACTTTGCATAAAAGTTGGACTGATGAACAATTCTGTGACAGGGATGAAAATGGAAGGTGAAGATTTTCGTTATTTGAGACAGATGTTTCAAGAATAACTGATGCCAAGGAGAGCATTTTTGTTGGTCCTCAGATTAGACATGTCATCAAGACGAACAGTTTGAAGATGTGTTAGTGGGGTCAGAGAAAATCACCTGGAAAGCATTCAAGAATGTCATTAAAACATTTCTTGACAAATACAGAACACCAAACTATATTCAGATGGTTGACAAACTTCCTAGAGCTTGCAAGACTATGACGTGCAACCTTTCACTGAAGATACATTTTTAACATTCACATTTGGACTTCTTTCCTGAAAATCTAGGTACAGTCAGTGAGGAACATTACATCCCTAGGACATTGTCACAATGGAAAACGGTATCAGGGCAACTGGAATCCATCAATGCTGGCTGACAGAAGTTAGACACTGCAACAATATGTACCAGTACAAATGTAAATCAGTAGCAAAACCCTTTTAGCTCTGTTAAACATATGCAGCATTTCCGTAACATTATGCAAATAAATACATTATAGTCACCAAAAGTTAATTTCATATTTCTCAAGATTTCTCCGTGATATTGTCATTCTGAAATTATATTTAGGTTCAGTCTCTAGGGGTCAATAACAACAACCAAAAGTTTTTCAGGAAGCAAAACTTAAACAAAAAAAAGTTGTCCAGTTTTATTATTACCTGTAAAAAAACGTTATTTCGCAAACACAATATACATTAATAATACATTAATTTGATTATATAATAATTTAATAAATGTATTAGGCCTTGTGCACATGGATGTAGCAAAAAAGTGCTCCAAATATTCTGCCAGAAGTTGAGAGAAAAGATGGCTCTAATGCTGCTCTTTTTTGAGCGTTTACATGCGTATTGCATTTAGATGCAAATGAGTGTGAACCGTTTCTGTTGGCAACTATTTTAATTCATTCTATCCAATAGAATACATTTACATGCACATGTTCTTGTGCGTTTAGATGCGTTTATATGCGTATGAGTGTAAATTATGCTTCAAAACTCCTCCCTGAATGCAGGTTTGGGGTACATTTCTTTATGCCCCTGAACGCTTCTCTTGAATACGCCTGTAAACAACACAATGTGTATATGCACATTAGATAACAGTTTTAGAGGCATTTTTTTCTGCCCATGTGCACAAAGCCTATGTGCGTGCAGTGCATGCTGGGATGTGTAAAAAAAAAAGCCCAGCACTAGCTCTGTGCATGTTGGCTGCTCCTGCAGTTTAAAGATCTAAAGACAGAGAAGGTGGAGGGTGTCCCTATAGTGAGTTATTCTGATAACTTATTCATATGCATGCATGTAACTCAACTTCCTGCAATTAGATTTTTGTTTTTTTCATTATTCTATAATCTTTATTAGTTTATGATATCACTACCATTGTACATCAAAATGATAAACCTAATTTATTGTATTACTTTATAATTGCAAAAATTTACAAGTTATGCGCTGCGCTTGGGTGACCCCAAAAACAAAATTAATAATAACCATCTCTGTGCTTACTAGTGCGATGATATTAAATACAAATAATATGAATGTTGAATAAATAAACAAGGTGTGAAAAAACAAGTGCTTGTTACACCATAAATTAGTGCCTAATAGTGCTTGTTACACCATACATAGTGTCTTAATCAACATAAAAAGTGCTTAGTGCTCAATATAAAGTATCCTGCTTTTTTAAATAAAAAAATTAATAAATAATAAATAATGAAAAAAGTTCTCTTTGGCACTCTAAATAGTGCGTGCAAATAATGTCCAGCAGTGATAATAAAATAATACGTGCAGGTGGTGTTCAGCTGTGACAACAATCCAACATCATGCCGAAGATATCCTGAGTGCTGCAAAACATACTCCTGTGCTCCTTCGTGACCCCCTTAGGCTAATGTGCTCACCTCAGAGCGTGTGACTCAGCTTCTACCCTGAGTCCAAATACGCTTTGGAGCCACCCCTGGGCTCAGTCTCAGTGTCTGCTGCACTCCTCCAGCTGGAACAATGTGGCTCCATACATATAAATGAAAAGGAAACTATATAGTGTAATATAGTCGAAATACTTTTATTAAAAGAAAACGCTCCCCACATCGGGGTACTCACATGGCACTGGTGCGTCAGTGCACCATACTATAACGGCTTTCTATGCAAAATCACTGGATGTTTGGTGCTGTATGCTGTGCTGGGACAGCGCTGGTGTAAAGTCCGTGTCAGTCTCTCCATCCTGGCCCCTCCCCTACGCGTCTTCGACACAGGGATCACGTGTCATCATCAGGGGGATATGATGACTTTATAATTGCAAACGGATCCATGGCCAGATGGTCAGAATAATTTATGTCCCTAAATTTAATGTCCCCCAAGTTTGATCTCCCTAACACAGTGGTGCAAGAACAAACATTCTCTGTCACCAATTTAAGAAAATACCAATTAACACCAAGAATATTTAGAATTATGGGAAAATTGCAGTGAATCTTTGCAAACATAAGGATGACTTAAAAACTGTGAAGACATAAAAACTCAGGTAGTTTAGTGACCTTGTGGGAAATAAGCCCCAAAACCCACTGCATTACACAGTATCATAATTCTTTTTTTAAAGGTTTCATGTTTGTTTTTCTGTCTCTATTTTATCTTCATGGTCATGCTCATCTTCATAGTCTTATGCCGCGTACACACGGTCCTACTTTTCGTCTACAAAAGTCCAACAGACGCTGATGGACTAAAGCTGGCTGGTAATCCGATCGTGTGTGGGCTTCTCCGGACTTTCAACTGACTTTTTTAGCCTCAAATCCGACGTACTTTAGATTTGAAACATGTTTTAAAACTTTACTTCGTAACTACGACGGACCCCGAAATCCGCTCGTCTGTGTGCTAGTCCGACGGACAAAAAGCCACGCTAGGGCACCTATTGGCTACTGGCTATGAACTTCCTTATTTTAGTCCGGTGTACGTCATCACGTACGAATCCGTTAGACTTTTGTGTGGTCGTGTGTAGGCAAGTCCGTTCGTTAGAAAGTAGGCCGCAAGTCCGCCGCAAGTCCACCGAAAGTCTGCCGGAAGTCTGTCGGACAGGCTGTCCGACTTTTGTAGACAAAAAGTACGACCGTGTGTACGCGGCATTATGCCGCGTACACACGGTCGTACTTTTCGTCTACAAAAGTCGGACAGCCTGTCCGACAGACTTCCGGCAGACTTTCGGCGGACTTGCGGCGGACTTGCTGCAGACTTTCTAACGAACAGACTTGCCCACACACGACCACACAAAAGTACGAAAGCTTAGTACGCGGTGACGTACACCAAGTCCGACGAGACTATAAAACGGAAGTTCAATAGCCCGTACGACACCCTTTGGGCTCCTTCTGCTAATCTCGTGTTTATCTCGTGTTAGTAGAAGTTTGGTGAGAGACGATTCGCGCTTGTGAGACTCGTATTTTTCAGTTCGTTTTAACTGTTGTTCAGTCTGTGCTTGTGAGGTTTGTATCTGCTTTTCAGTGCGTTTGGTCAGTTGGCATTGAGAAATCTTTGTTTTATTGGCCGCTCGTTCCTGATTTTCAGGTCGCTCTTCACAGGCCTTGCTGTTCTTCAGTGCGTTCTGTTTAGTGCGTTCTGACCAGCCGACCGTTTTGAAGCCATGTTACCTGTACGTACTCGTCGTCGAGCTCGTGCATTGTATGTGCTTGGTGCTGTAGTTTATTCTTCAGACCAAGACCAGTCCATGAACAGGGCGAGGAGGAGTTCATGGACCAAGAATTGGTTGCTTCAGCGTGACCAGTTCTCTCATATGCCTTTGCTCCGTGAGATCCGTGAGAATAATCCTGAGGATTTCAGGAACTTTCTCCGGATGACGGACCCCGTTTTTGATCGTTTGGTGGCTTTGCTGACCCCCTATATCAGCAGGCAGGATACCTGCATGAGGCAAGCCATCACTCCGGAGCAGAGGCTGGTCGCTACCTTGCGGTATTTGGCCACAGGGAGAAGCCTGCAGGACCTTAAGTTCTCGACAGGCATCTCCCCCCAGGCTCTGGGGATCATTATCCCAGAGACCTGTTCTGCCATCATACAGGTCCTGCAGAAGGACTATATTAAGGTAAGATATTTTTCTTTTATTAGCATCACATGTTCTTTTATGTAATCTTTGATAATGTAATGTATTTCTTGCTTCAAACACTACTTACCATCATTGCAATATAGTGTGAATGTCCCCTTTTTATCCTCACACATGCTGGAATTTTTTCCTGTTATTTTTTGTCATGCATGTATATTTTCCTTTAATAACCTTCCCAGCATGAAGTGATGGGAACATATCCACCTAGTCTACTAATTTTGAATGTATTTTGTTGGAGTGTATTTAGTGTGCTTATAATTAGCAATTATCTAGATTTCACAACCCCCCCCCCCCCCCACCTAAACTCAATCCAAATAGTGTGCTGCTAATGAGCAATTATCTAGATTTCACAACCCCCCCCCCCCCCCACCTAAACTCAATCCAAATAGTGTGCTGCTAATGAGCAATTATCTAGATTTCACAACCCCCCCCCCCCCCCCACCTAAACTCAATCCAAATAGTGTGCTGCTAATGAGCAATTATCTAGATTTCACAACCCCCCCCCCCCCCCACCTAAACTCAATCCAAATAGTGTGCTGCTAATGAGCAATTATCTAGATTTCACAACCCCCCCCCCCCCCACCTAAACTCAATCCAAATAGTGTGCTGCTAATGAGCAATTATCTAGATTTCACAACCCCCCCCCCCCCCCCCACCTAAACTCAATCCAAATAGTGTGCTGCTAATGAGCAATTATCTAGATTTCACAACCCCCCCCCCCCCCCCACCTAAACTCAATCCAAATAGTGTGCTGCTAATGAGCAATTATCTAGATTTCACAACCCCCCCCCCCCCCCCACCTAAACTCAATCCAAATAGTGTGCTGCTAATGAGCAATTATCTAGATTTCACAACCCCCCCCCCCCCCACCTAAACTCAATCCAAATAGTGTGCTGCTAATGAGCAATTATCTAGATTTCACAACCCCCCCCCCCCCCCCACCTAAACTCAATCCAAATAGTGTGCTGCTAATGAGCAATTATCTAGATTTCACAACCCCCCCCCCCCCCCCACCTAAACTCAATCCAAATAGTGTGCTGCTAATGAGCAATTATCTAGATTTCACAACCCCCCCACCCCCACCCTCGTTAAAATTTGCTTGAATGTTCTGTGGTCTTGATTTGTCTAAAGCAAATATATGTTTCAGTTTGCAAAATGCATGTGCACTCTACAAGTGCATTTGTTCCAGTGCTTTAGTAAATGAGCAGAAGCTCTGCTGATTTCCATCATCAAATCATATGCAAGCCTCAAAGTGTTTTCATTAATTGCCCTTGCCTGTGATTGTGTACTCCTTTCAACATGAATGCCTTTTTACATTACCTCATTTACTGTAAGCTGGTTAGCAACTGCACCTGCAGAGTGCCACAACTGCAGTCTTGTAGCCTTTTTAGTCCCTAAATTCCTGCGTGTCCTAAAATAAATATTTTTTAGGGATTTCACAACCCCCTAAAATGTAATCAATGTTCCATCAGAGGGGGTGAGCAATCTGATAAGTGTGCCTTTCCATATTAGTTATTCCAGAGGAATTAAATTATTGAATGTTATACTGATGCTGGGGAATAATGTTTTTAATTGTCAAATTTTCTTGCAATGTTAGCTTCCAAATTAATTGATTTTGGTTTTCTTGTTTGATTCCCCAGTTTCCTTCAACGCCACAGGAATGGCAGACTGTGGCATCCCATTTTGCCAGCCGTTGGGACTTTCCCAATTGTGGAGGGGCTATAGATGGGAAACATGTCCACATTGTGCCACCACCCCATTCGGGGTCATATTATTTTAATTATAAGGGGTTCCACAGTATTGTTTTAATGGCGGTGGTGTCGGCACACTATGATTTTTTATATGTGGACGTGGGGAAGAATGGCCGGATGTCGGATGGAGGAGTATTTGCCCAGACGGAGTTCTGCCAGCGTCTCCAGAGTGGTGGGCTGGGATTGCCACCTGATGAGGATAACGTGGAAGGACTCCCCTTTGTCTTCATTGCGGATGAAGCCTTCGCTCTCAGCAACCACCTCATGAGGCCATTCCCCCAAAGAACCCTCACCCCAGAGAGGAGGGTTTTTAATTACCGGCTGGCCAGAGCTAGAAGAGTGGTTGAGAATGCGTTTGGAATTCTGGCCAGCCGGTTCCGCCTGTTTCAAACAGCCATTAATTTGGCGGAATACAAACTGAATTTTATCATTTTAACCTGCTGCATTCTGCACAACTTTTTAAACAAACATTCTGCCAATTATATAGGCACAGTTGGGCCTGAGGCCGGACAAATAGAAGCCAACCTTACAGGCCTGGATACTGTCCGTACTGGCTTGGCCCCCCAAAGTTCCCGTCAAGTTAGACAGCAATATGTTAATTATTTTATGGGTAGGGGGGCCATTGCAATGGGCCAGGATATATAATTTTTTAGAATAAAAAAAAATATTGCTGAAATCTGGCATTATATTTATTGCTTGCCTTTCTTTTGGGCTGTCTCCTAGGTTATGGTCGAGCAGTTGTAGTGCCAACTGTATTAGAATTTTAAAAATGTCTAAATAAGCTCCATTGCCACTGTAAACAACTTTTTTACAATTATAACCAAACTGATACTGAGCCTTGAAATAACAAACCACACATTTTTTAAAATACTATAAGGAGATGTTTTTATTAATGGTTGTTATGCATTCAGTTCTGCATTTAGTAGAAAATGTTCATAGACAAAAATATAATGATATCTTAATAATGTAGCAAAATATAATTATATTTAAATATTTCTACACAATCCACAAAAAAATATTTTTTGTTTTTTGATTTTCGCAAACAGGCTTTTTTTTTTTTTGGGAAAATCAAGTTTTTTTTTTTTTTTGTTTAAAAGCAATTTTTTTTTTTTTTTTTTTTTTTTTTTAATAAAGTTTTTTTAATTTTTTTTTTTGGTTTTTTAATCTAGTTTTTTATTTTTTGTGTTTTTTAAAATCAAATTTTTAATTTTTTTGGTTTTTTCTAATCAATTTTTTTGATTTTTTTGGTTTTTTAAAATCAATTTATTTATTTTTTTGGTTTTTTAAAATCAATTATTTTTATTTTTTTGGTTTTTTAAAATCAATTATTTTTATTTTTTGGGTTTTTTAAAATCAATTTATATTTTTTTTTATTTTTTGAAAATCATTTTGTTAATTTTTTGGTTTTTTTCAAATAAATTTTTGTGATTTTTTTGGTTTTTTAAAATTAATTTTTTGGTTTTTTTTTTGGTTATTTAAAATCACTTTTTTTTTTAATTTGTGTTTTTTAGAAAATCAAGTTTTATTTTTTTGTGGATTTTTGAGCTATATACGAGAAACAGCCCTCCTTTTTGACATTAGGTTAAACAGCCATTTATGTTCTGCCAAAACAAGAAAGAGAAGGCCCAGAATGGGGTCAGCAAAACAGGAAATGAAGGACATGATTGATGTTTTGGGGTTTAAAAAAGGGCATTTAGATTCTACCCAAAACATCAATCATGTCCTTCATTTCCTGCTGCATACGATCCAGCCGATTACGCATTTCATCAATGTCTTTATTCCAGGCCATTATTTGACCAATTAGCCGTTGGGCACTTTCAGAGGTGAAATAGTCACTTGTTGTTGTTGTACCTAAAGTGGAATGAAACCAAAAAATGTCTTTAGAAATATGCACACATACATAGTTTACCTTACCATAAATAAAGCTGTTGTCTCAGACACTGACCTGGTGGGGTGCCCATGTAGCCTAATTCCTCCACATCCTCGGGGGTGGCACTGTTGCTTGAATGAAGCACAACCAGATCCCCTAAAATAGAGTAGACAAATTAAATTAAACAAAAGGCAGCCATGCATAGATTAACGTAAGCTGGTGTGTCAGACACTCACCTGGTGGGGTGCCCATGTCACCCACCTCTCCTTCCTCAACATCCTCAATGGGACTTGGGCTGATTGCCCAATCAGGTTTTGCTTGGGGTGGACTGTCTTCTTGTTCTTGGCTGAGTGATTTTTCCCCTATGTGAAACCCAAAATTATTATTAATCTAATTAGCACACAGATATTTTAGGACATAGTAATTTTCCTACATTTGTAGTGAAGTGGTTTGTGTAGAGTTCCTATTTTACCTCAATATTTAACATTATAAAGACATATTGGATAGATAGATATCAATATCTCAAAATATAGTTAATAATCTTTTGATCTCTCTCTATATCTGGAACAAAATCTCTAAATATCTAACTAAATGTCAATCCCAAAAAATAAGATAACTTCAAATATTCAAAAAGAATGTTTTACATTTCTATATCTATCTATCTATCTACCTATCTATATATATCTCGCTCTCTCTATATATATATATCTATATCTATATATATCTATATATATATATATATATATATATCTATATATGATATATAGAAATATATAGATATAGATATAGATATAGATATAGATATAGATATAGATATAGATATAGATATAGATATAGATATATAGATATAAATATATATATATAAATATATATATATATATATATATATAAATATAAATATATATATATAATATATATATATATATATATATAAATATAAATATATATATATAATATATATATATATATATATATATATATAAATATATATAAATATATATAAATATATATATATAAATATATATAAATATATATATATATATATATATATATATATATATATATATTTATATATATATAAATATATAAATATATATATATATATATATCTCGAGATATATGGATATGTAACGAGGTTTATTAAAAGATCGTTTAAAACGATGAACAAAAATTCATATAGGAAGGAAAAGCACATGGAGCAGTATACAAGGTAATAAACACAAGAGAAAAACACGACAAGTACTTACTTTTTTTAAGAACTTTCCGGATACGTCGGTATTGATCCGGCTCCCTGAGTTTCAGGTCAGACCATCTTTTTCGCAATTGATCTTTGGAGCGCTGGACCCCAAAAGATGCCTGCAAAGTCTCCACGACCTTCGCCATGATTTTGGCCTTGCGCAAATTTGGCCGTACGTACGGCCCATAATTGCCATCATAGTCGTCTTTGTGAAGAATGGCCACCATCTCCACCATCTCTTTAAAACTCATATTAGAGGCCTTAAATCTAGGCCTCATAGATTTCGTTGACGTTCCAGCCTCCGGGCTGTCTCCACTACCTGAGGTCGTCAACATTTCAGGTGACTCCGCCATTCTTTAACTCCACTACGCGCCGTAACAAAAAATGGGCGGAGAACATGAGTTAATTTCGAACGTCAGGGGCGGGCGACGCAGGCGGAGTTTCACACATGCGTAGTGTATAAAGAGGGGCCTTGTGCACGTGTCGTACGTACGTTCTGTGCGTCGAATTAGGGGGCGGAGAACATGAGTTAATTTCGAACGTCAGGGGCGGGCGACGCAGGCGGAGTTTCACACATGCGTAGTGTATAAAGAGGGGCCTTGTGCACGTGTCGTACGTACGTACTGTGCGTAGGTGATAGTGGACCAGGACGTTACAAAACGAAGGTAATTTTAATTTCATTTTTATTTGTTTTTTTTTTGGGGGGGGGGGGTTTTATGGTCATGACTTTCGAGCAAGCGGCCTATATGGCTTGATAGATTGATGAGGCCTACATAGGGAGAAGATGATGAGGGGTTAGCAGAAACCTAATAAGTGTTTTTTGTCTTGTGACTTTATATTTTCCAGATATAATGAATCCCCTATTTAAGGATCCAGAGTTCCTTACTGCTTTCATCACGAAATATCGAGAGATGAGGAATTTGTGGGAGGTAAAACACCCTCAGTATTATGCTAAGCATGTGAGGAAGTCAACGCTGGAGAGACTTCTGTCCTTTGTCCAGGCGACCATCCCGGACGCAACAATGGAGATATTGCTCAAGAAAATTGGGGGCTTGAGGAATATGTATAAGAGGGAGCATAAGAAGATCCAGGAATCTATGAGATCAGGAGCATCAGCAGATGATGTTTATGTACCCAGGCTGTGGTACTACAATCAGCTACGTTTTCTTGATGACCAGACTGAAGCCAGGGCATCACTTTCAACCCTTCCCTCCACCCTTCCCTCCACCCTTCCCTCCACCCCAGCAGAGGCTGATGAGGAGCAAGCTGGGTCTTCCATCCTGGATGAACCAGATATGACCATCTGGAGTCAGGTAAATTAGTTTAAACAATATTTACTGTACTAATATTAATGAGGTTAACTGGATGTTAGAATTTTCTCACAGATTTTTGCACTCAAAATTGTGTAGACATATCAATTGACAGGAGTAGCTAAATATGTTTGGCACCTGCTAGAAAAAATTAGGGTGTCTGATTAGACTCTTTTCTTAAAGAGATGTATTCACATTAAATTTGCTAGTCATGAGAAATAAATTGTGTGTCATTGATGAACCCCAAAAAATATACTAAAACTATGTCCTTTTTTTATACACAGGATGAGTCCATCCAGGAGGAATGTGGGGAAAGTGGCAGGCAGGAGGAGACCGGGCCCATGGACAGCCTGGAGGAGGCCAGATTCCCCATCATCCTGGAGGAGGCTGGGCCCAGTGTCAGGCAGGAGGTGGCTGGTCCCAGTGAGGTGGCTGGGCCAAGTGAGGTGGCTGCTCCCAGTGAGGTGGCTGGGCCCAGTAGGAGCATGACCCAATCCCAAGTGCCTCCCCTCCGCCTTCCCAAAAAAAGGGCCAGGAAGGGGGCCGTCACACAAGAGGCATCCCTGCGCCTCATGCAAGAGGCCACACGTTTTCTGAGGAGCCCCCCCGAAGCAGAAGAGGCCTATGGCTGCTACTTAGCCAGCAGGCTTCTACAAATGGACTGGGAGCAGCGTCTCATTTGCGAGCGCCTATTTGGGGAAACTATACAGAAGGGGCTGCAGGGCACGCTAACCCGAAACACCCAACTACATGAGGCAGCCCCCCCTCCTCCTCCTCCTCCTCCTCCTCCTCCTCCTCCTCCTCCTCCTGCCACAACTGAAACACCACAGCCACAGCCTCCAAAGAAGGCTACAGGGAAGGCTGCAGGGAAGGGTGCAGGGCAGCGTGGAGGGAAGGCTGCAGGGAAGAGAAGAAAGTGATGACCTGGGTTCAGTCTGGTCTGACAGAAGACGCAGGCTGTTGTAGTACCACAGTCTGGGGACATCTATATCATCTGCTGGTGCTGTTGATCTCTGGGATTCTTGGACCAGATTGTGCTCCCTCTTATATGGACTCCTCAAGATCCCAATTTTCTGGTACACAGACTTTTTCCAGCGTTGACTTCCTCTTTTTTTTTATTTTGACCATGAATAAATGGATCTTTTTTTGAGTTTAGCAAAAGATTTTATGTGTTTTCTTTTAAATCATTGATTTTACACACAATGTTAAATTATCAAGGGACAACAATCTCATTGAGTTTGCAAAAACACAACAAAAATACATTACTAATGTTAATAATGTTCGAGTGGTAAGTCTGGGAAAGAACAAAAATATACATAACCAAAAACGGTGCTTTGGGTTAACTTTATCTTTAAAATAACAAATAATCACTAGAAAAAAAAAACATTATAATGGGTTCTTTGTAGTAACTTTACAAACCTAAAAAATAAAAAAAAAAAAAAAAAAAATAAATAAAATACAAATGGGTTATTTGTGGTAACTTTACAAACCTAAAAAAGATAAAAAAATAAAGTAACAAATAAAAATAAAAAAAAAAAAATACAAATGGGTTATTTGTGGTAACTTTACAAAACTAAAAAATATAAAAAAATAAAGTAACAAATAAAACTAAAAAATAAAAATACAAATGGGTTATTTGTGGTAACTTTACAAAACTAAAAAATATAAAAAAATAAAGTAACAAATAAAACTAAAAAATAAAAATACAAATGGGTTATTTGTGGTAACTTTACAAACACCAAAAAATGAAAATTAAAAATCTAGAGATAAACATATAAAAAAGTTCAACACCAATCATAAAATAAATATCTGGATAAAAATTACAAGAAAATATGATTCCACACAAAAAAAAAAACAAAAAAAAACAAAAGGTACAAAGTATTATATTAGTATGGAAACATTGTTTTTAAAAAGCATACTATATCATTCATGAGATCAAAGAGAAAAAGAATCCAGAAATCAGTTTGGGAGAACTCTGAATATGAACAGCAAAACACCTTCGTTCTTTATAGAGCATTCGTAATGAAGAAATAAAATGCGCTGCATTCAACGATCACAGATTTTGCAGCGTGATGAATGTGCTACCTACAATACGAACACTAGTTTTACTAGACCGAGTGCTTCCGTTTAGTTTTTGCTTATGAGCATGCGTCGTATTTTTGTCCGTCCGACTAGCATACAGACGAGCGGACTTCGGGGTCCGTCGTAGGTACGAAGTAAAAGTTTTGAAGCATGTTTCAAATCTAAAGTACGTCGGATTTGAGGCTAAAAAAGTCAGTTGAAAGTTCGGAGAAGCCCACACACGATCGGATTACCAGCCAGCTTTAGTCCATCAGCGTCTGTTGGACTTTTGTAGACGAAAAGTAGGACCGTGTGTACGCGGCATAAGTTATGTAAAAATAATGTATTTTTAATGAAATTCCTGTGCTTTACTATGTTGTCTTTATACAACCATAAAATAAATAATGTTATAATCCTGTTTGTTTTCTGAATTTGCAAGTTTTTGCTTTTCCTTTTTAACTTGTTCCAGGAAAGTTTATTCCATCACTGACATGTGGAGAAGCAACTAGACAAATTCTAATTTAACTTTAAAGCAAAATAAATAATCCCAACACTTTGCTTTTGTTGAGCTGCATTAGATGAACATAAAATGTAAAGGTTGGAACTAATATGATTTAAGCCCATGAGCAAATAAATAGGCTGCAGGCAAGAAATAGACAATACTGAACAGCAATGCACAGATGAAGTTTTCACTTTCTGCATAATAGTAAAAAGAAAAAAACCTTTGAAGAGTAATCCGGCTTGTAGGGCAATGAAGCAAAATAATCATCTTTGTAAATAGAATGTATTCAGTATCATATTCCCCTTTAAAGGATTTAGAAGTCCAGGGGATAAAAATAAACTAATCAAGACCAGACTTCAAATATGTTTGCAAAGGCTCGTTAGATCAGTAACGTTTTATGACCACGTGTTTTTGGCACTGTGGTTCCACCAAAACTTTTTGAGAGTATAGTATGTTTAATAAATTAAAATTTACTTTATGCTTACACGCCTACATTGGAGTGAAAGGTGATCAGATAATTAAACGGGCAGCTTACCACACTTCTGGAACTTTGCCACTTTATGTTGTGGTTTATGTTCTCTTTTCGAATAATCCAGGTCTGGTTCTAATATTACTTTGGCACTCAAGAACTTTACACACATAAAATGCTGTGTCTAGGTGACCATTCTGTTGGCATCAGTGTGGTCAGATATTAGGTATTTGAAGGCAATTAATCTTGTAGCATGTTAGGCTTTGCTCTCATTGTAATTTACCTACTGGGTTGTTCTGTTGATGTTCCTAAAACAATATTTAAATCCAAGACTTAAACTTACATACTGTAAATTGCCGTTTTCTTTTCTGATTTTTTTTTTTATATATACTTGGTGATCCTGCAAGAAACCTACCTTCTGTCCTAGGTGACCTTACTCACTGAAGGTTGCTTACTCACTGTACTGCATCTACAGTATACTGAAGCAGTACACTACACCTCCCCCTTTCCTCTTTTACATAACATAGGTAAGTATGTTCTGTAGTCCACAGAGAGAGCTGCAAACAATGCTATCCGATACAAGTACAGCACAGGAAGCTTAGCTTACAAGATTTCTTCCAGGGTTAACAGGCATTTTTGCATTTGTTGAACAGATATAACAAACCACTCTCAATGGTATATTTAACAGACCAAAAGGGAACAAATAAGAGAAGCTATAGGTAGGGTTTACATACATTTTAAGGGCAAAGTTTCTTAAGAACCCTCTCTAGTTATGCATTGCAAATCCCTTAGGTGGTACTTCTGCCCTCTACATTGATGCAGAAGGTAGCAACATATGGTGCATGTATGGCCTTTTCTCAGAAGACCTTAATGGAGACACCATATAATTGTAGGTAGGTTCATGAAGAGGACAGATGAGCCACCCAAGCTGGCATAGGCCCAGGGCCTGTGGTCATCAGCTTATCTAAGGTCTGTAGATAGCAGTATGGATTGAAAGTACTGCTATACTTTAAGTGTTAGCTGGCAATTTAAATTTAGGGACACTTTATATGCTACAGGATTTTCACAATTTCCTGGCAAAAAGATCTCTACAATTTAAACTAACAGTGCTGTCTTATACTGTAATATGCCAACATACAAACATTTCTTGTGCAGAATACAGTGTGGAATGAAATGATAAGGGAGGCATAGTCAGGAGCAGTTTAGCTAAATCCGATGGTAATAAAAAGGGGCACGATGTGGGCAATGTATTTAGAAGCTACCTGTTCAGGGATGCCAAATATTGGCTATGATAATATGGAAAGGAATTTTTGTAAAGTAGAGCTTTCAACAGATACAAGTATTTATTTGTCAGGGAAGTGTTCAGGAAAAAATACCTTCCCTGCCTTGTTGTGTACCTGTGTACCTACAAGAGTCACTTGTTTTTTTCATTTTCAAGGAACCTTCTTATGTTTGGGAGGCAGGGACAAAAGTGTGTGTTATAGGAAGTCCTGAGCTGTCTATACAAGGGCCATGAGTATTAGAATAAGAACTATGGGGGAGATTTACTAAAACTGCAGCACACAGAATCTCGTACAGCTGTACATAGTAACTAATCAGCTTCTAACTTCAGCTCGTTCAATGAAGCTTTGCCAATAAAACCTGGAAGCTGATTGGTTACTATGCACAGCTGCACCAGATTATGTGTGCTCCAGTTTTAGAAAAACTCCCCCTATATGTTGCCCATTATACTACATAGCTCCCTACTAAAACTCCCGTTGTCTGGTCTAAATGTCACAATATATTGCCACAGCTATCAGTTGAGGACTGGGAGGATTTAAGGAATATCTTCCAAAGATACAGTAGACCTAACCAACTTTATCATCAGATACATTATATACATTGAAACCAATAAACTCTCCACTCTCTCATGCACTATGGATGTGCCCACATATATGCTGATTCTGGTCACAGGTCAATGGGTTTCTTGAATCTGCTTTGGTCCTGCCTAACTTACAATGTCCCAAAGTTTGTCTATCGGGAATGTGGAGGACCTCTGAATTACCTTGCAATTAAAGAAATGAATAAGACTAATATGTTTATATGTACCAAAAATACTGTTGACCTGGAAATTATCTATTCCATCGTCACTTTCTGAGTAGAAAAATGTAATTAATTCTGACCTTTCCTTATCAGCCTCCCCCAAGTTGTAACCACTAGCCAACCAGCTTCCGCAGATATACTGCAGCAGGTTGGCTCTCCTGCGCAAACCGACGTGGTGAGGAGAGGCAGAACAGAGAACTGCCTATGTAAACAAGGCGATTCCCCGTTCTGCCTAGTGACATTACAAAGATCTACTGTTCCCAGTGATCAGGAACAGTGATCTCTGTCATGTCCCTGGAAGCCCATCCCCCTACAGTTAGAACACACCCAGGGAACACACTTAACCCCTTGATCGTCCCTAATGTTAACCGCTTCCCTGCCAGTGTCATTTTTACATTGATCAGTGCATTTTTATAGCACTGATCAATGTAATAATGTCACTGGTCCCCAAAAAGTAATTTGAGGTCAGATTTGTCCGCCGCAATGTTGCAGTCCCGCTAAAAATGGTGGTCATCCCGCAGGTGGCCACCATTACCAGTAAATACAATTTTAAAAAATTAAAAAGTCCCTATATCTATTCTATAGTTTGTAGACGCGATAACTTTTGCAATATACGCCTATTGCAATTTTTTTTACCAAAAATATATAGAAGAATATATATCGGCCTAAACTGATGAATAAATTAGTATTTAATATATTTTTTGGGGATATGAACTATAGCAGAAAGTAAAAAAAAATATGTTTTTTTTTTAAATTGTTGGTCTTTTTTTTGTTTACAGCGCAAAAAATAAAAACCGCAGAGATGATTAACCACCAAAAGAAAGCTCTATTTGTGGGTAAATAAGGACGTCAATTTTGTTTGGGTACAGCGTCGCACAACTGCACAATTGTCAGTTAAAGCGACGCAGTGCCGTATCACAAAAAATTGCATGGTCATTAGGGGGCAAATCCTTCTGGGGCTAAAGTGGTTAAAAAACATTTGGGTCCATGGGCACACTCTATGTTTATCATTTAGATTATTATGGCTGTACCAGGAAAGAACATTATTATCAACATGGGCTTCTATGTAATATGTTCTGCTGTATAGCTTTTGATCCTATCACCATTTCTCTAAAGGACAAACATTTGTTGTGACTTGGGCAGAACGCGGTGAGAAATCCAAAATGGTACATTCGTCACTGGAATAGGATGCAAGGGTAAATTTTCCAATAAATGACGACTGTTTAAGAGGGGTTTCCCCCCCCCTCTTATTTTGGAGTAATTTGTAAATTACTGTTCTGTCTCTAGGATAGGAAGTGAAGGGAAATCTCCCCAATAGGATTCACCCAAAGGCAACTCAAGCCAAACTAAAAAAAAGTTTTGGCTTTAGATATACGTCAATTGTGTAAAGAGACTGTGGTCAGACCATTCAGTTCAAAAACAAACTTCTGATAAGATTATATGTACATTTAACATATTTACTGCAGGTTATTTTACTGTAAAAAAAAAC
>JBBDGP010006061.1:0-30044 GCA_037952835.1 Lithobates septentrionalis | reverse complement strand
GGCATGTGGCCTGGCACAGTTCAGGAGGGGTGGGGCCGCTCTCTCGTCCCCCCTCTTATCCTGCGGCCTGCCAGGTTGCGTGCTCGGATAAGGGTCTGGTATGGATTTTTGGGGGGACCCCACGCCGTTTTTTTAAAAATTTTGGCCGGGGTTCCCCTTAATATCCATACCAGACCTGAAGGGCCTGGTATGGAATTTAGGGGGACCCCCCATGTCATTTTTTTTTAAATTTTGGTTCGGGGTTCCACTGTGGGGAATTCCTATGCCGTTTTTAGCAATGAACTTCTATGTGTATTGTCGGACCGGCAATGCATTAATAGCCGCGAGTAGTTTTAAAAGACTTTTTTTCCTTTGAAATGTCATTTTGCTGTCAGACTGTTCTAAACACGGGAAACATGCACCCCTTTAGAGGCATACAATAGACACCCCCCAGCTATGAAATTTAAAGGGATATTACACTTTTATTGTTTCACTTTAAGCATTATTAAAATCACTGCTACCAAAAAAACAGCCGTTTTTAAAACTTTTTTTTGCATTGATCCATGTCCCCTCTGGCAGGACCCAGGTCCCCAAAAACTTTTTATAACAATACCATGCATATAAGCCTTTAAAATTAGCACTTTTGATTTCTCCCATAGACTTTTAAAGGGTGTTCCGCGGCATTCGAATTTGCCGCAAACACCCCAAATTGTTCGCTGTTCTGCGAACTTGCGAACAGCCCATGTTCGAGTCAAACATGAGTTTGACTCGAACTCGAAGATCATCCCTATTAGTAATACTGAGACTGTGTTATCTATACCTAACTTCACTGAATATATACTTTCACAGCCCTGTATAAAGTGGGAACTCCCAGGCTGTGAAGACACACACAACAGCATACTGTGAAGACACACAGAACAGCATACTGTGATTAAGTGCTTGCTGTTTATAAAACGGTGACCCAAGGATCTTTTTTTTGACTGATATACTCATGGAGTCACACAACCATACATTTGCTTACATGAGTTTGAAACCTGGGCAGTAACCTAAACAATTGATCAGACATCCTGTGGATCTTAATTTCACTATACAAAGCCAGTGTACTACTCTATGGGCTATGATTGTGATATGTGTTTCTGAATGTTGCAGCTGCATTGTGATTAGACAACGTTGTCTTTTTTAACTCTTTTGGCAAAGGTGCTGGTGGTGGGAATTTTTTACCCGTTTTTTTGTATTACTATTTGTAATTTTGTATTAAAGTTCCCTTATCTTAACCACTTCAGCCCCGGAAGGATTTACCCCCTTCCTGACCAGAGCACTTTTTACAATTTGGCACTGCGTCGCTTTAACTGCTAATTGCGCGGTCATGCAATGCTGTACCCAAACAAAATTTGCGTCCTTTTCTTCCCACAAACAGAGCTTTCTTTTGATGGTATTTGATCACCTCTGCAATTTTTATTTTTTGCGCTATAAATGGAAAAAGACCGAAAATTTTGAAAAAAAATGATATTTTCTACATTTTGTTATAAAAAAAAATCCAATAAACTCAATTTTAGTCATACATTTAGGCCAAAATGTATTCGGCCACATGTCTTTGGTAAAAAAAATGTCTTTCTTTTGATGGTATTTGATCACCTCTGCAATTTTTATTTTTTGCGCTATAAATGGAAAAAGACCGAAAATTTTGAAAAAAAATGATATTTTCTACTTTTTGTTATAAAAAAAATCCAATAAACTCAATTTTAGTCATACATTTAGGCCAAAATGTATTCGGCAACATGTCTTTGGTAAAAAAAATGTCAATAAACGTATATTTATTAGTTTGCACAAAAGTTATAGCATCTACAAGCTAGGGTACATTTTCTGGAATTTACACAGCTTTTAGTTTATGACTGCCATTTCTTGAGGTGCTAAAATGGCAGAGCAGTACAAAACCCCTCCAAATGACCCCATTTTGGAAAGTAGACACCCCAAGGAAATTGCTGAGAGGCATGTTGAGCCCATTGAATATTAATTTTTTTTGTCCCAAGTGATTGAATAATGACAAAAAAAAAAAAAAATTACAAAAAGTTGTCACTAAATGATATATTGCTCACACAGGCCATGGGCATATGTGGAATTGCACCCCAAAATACATTTAGCTGCTTCTCCTGAGTATGGGGATACCACATGTGTGGGACTTTTTGGGAGCCTAGCGGCGTACGGGGCCCCGAAAACTGAATAACCACCTTCAGGATTTCTAAGGGTGTAAATTTTTGCTTTCACTCTTCACTGCCTATCACAGTTTCGGAGGCCATGGAATGCCCAGGTGGCACAAACCCCCCCCCAAATGACCCCATTTTGGAAAGTAGACACCCCAAGCTATTTGCTGAGAGGCATGGTGAGTATTTTGCAGCTCTCATTTGTTTTTGAAAATGAAGAAAGAAAAGAAAACATTTTTTTTTTTTTCAATTTTCAAAACTTTGTGACTAAAAGTGAGGTCTGCAAAATACTCACTATACCTCTCAGCAAATAGCTTGGGGTGTCTACTTTCCAAAATAGGGTCATTTGGGGGGGTTTTGGGCCACCTGGGCATTCCATGGCCTCTGAAACTGTGATAGACAGTGAAGAGTGAAATCAAAAATTTACGCCCTTAGAAAGCCTGAAGGCGGTGCTTGGTTTTCGGGGTCCCGTACGCGGCTAGGCTCCCAAAAAGTCTCACACATGTGGTATCCTCGTACTCAGGAGAAGCAACAGAATGTATTTTGGGGTGTAATTTCACATATTCCCATGGCATGTTTGAGCAATATATCATTTAGTGACAACTTTGTGCATTAAAAAAAAAATAAATTGTTTCTTTCCCGCAACTTGTGTCACAATATAAAATATTCCATGGACTCGACATGCCTCTCAGCAAATAGCTTGGGGTGTCTACTTTCCAAAATGGGGTCATTTGGGGGGGGGGGTTTGAACTGTCCTGGCATTTTATGCACAACATTTAGAAGCTTATGTCACACATCACCCACTCTTCTAACCACTTGAAGAAAAAGCCCTTTCTGACATTTTTTGATTACATGAAAAAATTAATTTTTTTTTGCAAGAAAATTACTTTGAACCCCCAAACATTATATATATTTTTTAAAGCAAATGCCCTACAGATTAAAATGGTGGGCGTTTCATTTTTTTTTTTACACAGTATTTGCGCAGCGATTTTTCAAACGCATTTTTTGGGGAAAAAACACACTTTTTTAAAATTTAATGCACTAAAACACACTATATTGCCCAAATGTTTGATGAAATAAAAAAGATGATCTTAGGCCGAGTACATGGATACCAAACATGACATGCTTTAAAATTGCGCACAAACGTGCAGTGGCAACAAAATAAATACATTTTTAAAAGCCTTTAAAAGCCTTTACAGGTTACCACTTTAGATTTACAGAGGAGGTCTACTGCTAAAATTATTGCCCTCGATCTGACCTTCGCGGTGATACCTCACATGCATGGTACAATTGCTGTTTACATTTGACGCCAGACCGACGCTTGCGTTCGCCTTAGCGCAAGAGCAGGGGGGGAAAGGGGTGCTTTTTTTTTTCTTTATTATTTTTTTGCTTTTTTATCTTATTTTTAAACTGTTCCTTTCATTTTTTTTTTAATCATTTTTATTGTTATCTCAGGGAATGTAAATATCCCCTATGATAGCAATAGGTAGTGACAGGTACTCTTTTTTGAAAAAATTGGGATCTATTAGACCCTAGATCTCTCCTCTGCCCTCAAAGCATCTGACCACACCAAGATCAGTGTGATAAAATGCTTTCCCAATTTCCCAATGGCGCTGTTTACATCCAGCGAAATCTAAGTCATGAAATGCTCGTAGCTTCCAGTTTCTTAGGCCATAGAGATGTTTGGAGCCACTCTGGTCTCTGATCAGCTCTATGGTCAGCTGGCTGAATCACCGGCTGCATTCTCAGGTTCCCTGTTGAGACAGGAGAGCCAGAGAAAAACACGGAAGACGGTGGGGGGGGCATTCCCTCCCACTGCTTGTAAAAGCGTCTAGAGGCTAATTAGCCACTAGGATTGCTTTTACATGAAAGCCGACCGCTGGCTGAAAAGAATGATACCAAGATGATACCTAAACCTGCAGGCATCATTCTGGTATAACCACTCAAAGTCGTGAATGGCGTACCTGAAGACAAAAAAATGGTTAACAATAAAAAACAGTAAACGGTAAAGTATAAAAAATTGCATACCTGAAAAGAAAACATGATAAAACATAATAACAATAAAACATTGCAGAATAGAATACAGTAAAAAAGAGCAGAACAATAGAGAGAGAAGAGAAAGAGAGAGAACAATAAAACGACAACTATTTTTTTTTACTTTATATATTTTTTTGTTTTTGTTTTACACTTTTTGTAACTAACTTTTATAACTGTAACCGGTTCCAGGTATCTTGGGAGACCCTGTGAAAGTGTGCCTACTGCCTAGTCTGTGCAATGCTGTACCCTACGCTAATACTCAACTAGTGAATGGTAGCGTCAGGACAGGAGGGACAATAATAGCCGGTGTCACGCCTATATCAGCGCTTGCTGCAGACACGGCATCTTTTTTGGGGGGGTTCGTTGGGTAGGGGTACTCGGGAGGACATAAAGAAAATGCCTCTCATGCAGCCGACTGCATTTGGTTGGGGATGTGAATGGGGGAAGTACGGGTGCTGCAGAAGTGATGGGTTCCCAAATATTAGGATTGGCGAATGCAGTAGGAAGGGCATTATGGGCACGAGGGGCCTGTGTTTGTCTTCTTCTTGGTGGCAGCGGGACACTACTTGTGCTTGCCACCTCACCAGCTTGAACTGCACTTATGGGACTCGCCACGTCACCAAGTGTTACTGCAGTGCTGGTTTGACTACGACCGGGGTGTACTAGGCCACTGGTGCTTGCCAGTTCACCAAAACGCTACCAAAAAAACTGTTAGCGATCGCAGGGATCAGGACTGACTCTGCGAACGCTGCAGTTATGTGTTTAGTGTTTTGTAAGTGGCAGTGATCGATCGATACTGCACTTGGGTGGGCTGGGCTGGGCCAGGCGGAGGGGTAAAACGCAGGTGCTAGCAGGTATCTGGGCTGATCCCGCTAACACTGCGTTTTTGGGAACCCTTAACTGCTGGGGACACTAGTATAGATCTGATCGGATCAGATATTGATCCGTTCAGATACTATACCACTAAGGGAGGTGTACGGTGCGTGCGTGGGTGTTAGCGGTACTGGCACTAACCTGACGCTGCCTGGGGCTGGTGCTTGCCAGTTCACCAAAACGCTACCAAAAAAACTGTTAGCGATCGCAGGGATCAGGCCTGACTCTGCGAACGCTGCAGTTATGTGTTTAGTGTTTTATAAGTGACAGTGATCGATCGATACTGCACTTGGGTGGGTTGGGCTGGGCTGGGCCGGGCGGAGGGGCAAAACGCAGGTGCTAGCAGGTATCTGGGCTGATTCTGCTAACACTGCATTTTTGGGAACCCTAAACTGCTGGGGATGCTAGTATAGATCTGATCGGATCAGATATTGATCCGTTCAGATACTATACCACTAAGGGAGGCGTATGCTGTGTGGGTGGGTGTTAGCGGTACTGGCGCTAACCTGGGGCAACGCATATCACCGCCGGGCGATCAGGGGGCTAAACCTTTATTAGGTAATAAACGGCGGGTGCCCTAACACTATAAAAAATAAACGAACTAACCAGCGTCACCCGTAACGGTTATACGTGATCACTGGTGAGAGGGTTAACTATGGGGCAATCAAGGGGTTAAAACATTTATTAGGTAGTATATGGGTGTCCCTGACGCTATGAAATACTGACGGCGAACCTAAATATTTACCTCCCTAACTAGCGTAACCAGTGACACTAATACAGCAATCAGAAAAATGATCGGGGGGTGATCAAAGGGTTAAAACTTTTTTTTTTTTTTAATATATATTTTTATTAGATTTTTTGAGACAAACAGCAAACAATACAATAACACTTGGCTGCTACAGTACATCAAGTCCGCGCCAGATTAATTAGAACATTTGATAGAACATATGACAACGTGAGTTGCTAGGTTAAATTAACAGTAGTCAAGGTATATATATGGTTCTCCTCAGAGGGAATTAGTCAGCTAGATACCATAACAAATTACGCTTGAGATTTCAGATATCTAAGCCTAGAAACATAGTATTTTGATCAATACATTAACCTGAGGACTGTTGTGAATCTGTGTTCAATGTGAAATATTCAGAACCTCCATCCATTTGCACCAGACCCTGTCAAATTTCAAAGGACAACCTCTGTTAGCGTATGTGTCTTTGTATAGTGGGAGGCTTTCATTGACCAAACGTTTCCACTGTGTAATTGAGGGGGGGTTAGGTTTTTTCCACTGTATTGCGATGCACTTCCTGGCATAGAAAAGTAATAAACTGGTCAACGTGCGTTTGGCTATGGTTGGAACAATATTTTCTAGTAAACCTAGTATGCATATCTCCAAGCATGATGCTTGAGAAAGGAGTGCCGCTATTCCTGTCACCAATAGCGCGCAGACTCGGAAACGCGTCGCATAGCTGTGACGTCACGGCCCGGCGCCGCGCTGTGCTTGCTTTCCAGGCCTCGTTCTGGCTCCCTGTACGGCCGTTACTATCTCTCTCTCACGGAGCCGTACGAGCCTCAGACGGCAGCGCGCCCGGCGATCAGCCTTGGCGTCCCCTCTCCCCCTCCCTGGAACCCACAGACCGTTGGTCTATGTTACTTTAAACTCACCATCTATCCGGAAGTGCCATCTGGAGACCCGAGGGAGCTCCCACCGTGTTCTGCCACCACCATCCATCCCTGCCAGGACCTGATGTGTGACCAACACTGCACGGACTTGCTGAGACTTGTGGTCCTCCAGACTCTCCTCTACACAGAGATGCACCGGAACGCAATACTACAGTCTTCCATGTGAGTGGATATTGTTTGTTGTAAATAAATGATTATTGATACATACTCAGAGGCGCCCCTCTTCCTTGTTTATCTTCCTCAGCCTATTGGACCTTGCTTCTGGTCTTTTTTTGGTGGCAGCCCTGAATGACTTTCTCCTGTATATGCATCTATATACATCTACATATACCAACCCTGCCATTGGACTATTTAGGATCTGTTATGTGAGGTATACCTGCTTTGCGCCTTTTTTACTTGTTTTCTTGTAGAAGTATAATGTGAGGGGAGTGGAGTTTAAGGTATTTGGTTAGTAGCGCACGTTTAAATTTGGAATTCAGGCCTCTGACGTTCCATGAAAGGACAGTGAACGTATCAGTTAGGGAGGTAGCCATCTGAAGTGAGGAAACCAAGGCAAAGCAGGATGACTGGGGGGGCTTATGGGGGAGCAACTCACGGACAGCAAGGACCCCAGGTCAAACCACCATGGGGCAGTAACAATTGACCACTGTAGCAACCTTCTATAACCTAAAATTAAGCAAACCAAACTAAAACATAAAATGCCCAAGCACAGGGTGCTTATCCTACTAATTCCCATCTCCTCTCCCGGAAAGGGAAAATATAACTCAGGGAGGAGAATTGGGGATAGTTTTACCCAAAAAACTAATAAACCACTAACTGTAGATGTACCCCTAAGTAGGGTTATCACGCTGCGATACTCTTACTGCAGACCAGTCCGTGATTCCTTGGTCCATCTATAATTGAAAACAAAGTTCCAAAAGCAACAAAAAGGAAAAGAAAAAAGAAAAAAATGGGAACTTATTTCACCCTCCTTAAAAAGATGGGGTGATAGATCTCCTTCGATTAGGAGCTGATGAAGGAGGTGTGTGGGAGGGGCACGTGAACATGGGTGTGGGTGGTGATCTCTGGATCAAAGAGGGGGGGGGGGGATCCTAAGAAAATCAGGGCGCCTGTGGGTTGATCTCCGTTCAGTGATCCAAAGGACAAGATCAAAAGCAATGAAAAGGAAAATGCAAAACAACAAAAAAAGAGAAAAAAAAAAAATCCGTATGGGTGTCGCTGGAGCTCCTCCAACAGGAGGCGCTAGCATTAGGTTCAATGTCTCAGTGTGTCACATATAAATTTAGGATATGGTCGGGTTGTAGTAATGCAGGAGAGGGTGGGAGCTGAAAATAAATTATGCTGGGAATCAAGAGGGGACGAATATGGGGGTCTTTATATGGAGGTAGGATATGTAGCTGGGTCTCACAAGTCATAAAGCCGTAGATGTTCCAGTTGCTGATATGACCCTAGCGGGTATCCAACCATGCCGCAGCGGCTTCAGGGGTATCAAAGAAGCGGGTAGAGTCACTATCGGTGATCCTCAATCTGCTGGGGTATAGAAGGCCAAAGCGTATCCCCTTCTCACGAAGTCGGCGTCTGACATCTGTGAAGGATCTGCGGCGCTGCTGTACCTCTTGTGAGAAATCAGGAAAGAAGGACAGTCTAGTGTTCTCAAACTTGATTTCCGGCATGGCACGGGCCGCCGCCAGGATACGGTCCCGGTCCCGGTAGTTTAACAGGCGCAGGAGGAAGGGGCGCGGGGGAGCCCCGGGTCTCGGAGGGAGCGGCGGGACTCTATGGGCTCTTTCGACCACGAAAGTGGGCGGCATGTTGCCCAGATTAAACAAGGTGGACAATAGCTGTTCAGTAAACTCCGCCGGTTTGGAGCCCTCAGCTCTCTCAGGTAAGCCAATTATACGAATGTTGTTGCGCCTAAGGCGATTTTCTGTATCAATGGCTCGTTCTTGTAGCGCCTTTACCTGAAGTTGCAAGGCCCTCACCTCTCTGGAATCCGTCCGGATCGCATCCTCCACCGTGGAGACCCTGTCTTCTACTTCGGATATACGTGATCAAAATTTATCCATGTCTTGACGAATGAGACTTACATCTACTGTTAGGAAATCAATTTTGGTAGTGAGGGTTTCTTTACATGCTGTGATGGCAGCCAGGATCTCAGCTCCCGTTGGGGACTCCTTGGTCTCCGACTCCGCCACCGCCTGCGCGTTTGCCGCCGTCGTAGCCGTATGATGGCGCCCGGACGACGCGGCCATTGAAGAAGTGGTGTGGGAAACCTTCTTTTTTGGGTGAGTACAGCGGGTCCTGGGTGGGCCCATCCGCTGTGCGTTCTGCTCTGGGGGGCGGCTTATTAGGTTATGGAGGAGGGCAGGAAGGCACCAGGAAGCACAGGGAGCGAGATAGAGGATGCACAGGGCCGGGGCCCACTGTAGAGGCAGTCCTTGCTGGATGGTATTTAGTTTAAACAACACAACTTCTATGGGGCACAGTACCTCAGTGTGGAAGGTATGCCAGGTACCACAGGCCTCCGGATAGCAGCAGGTCCCTGGCTCTCAATATTCCTCTGGCAGGTCCACCTTGTTCTCCACACGGCCCCGCAGCTCCCGGAAGCCGTCGCTAAAGGTGCGGAGGTAGATGCTGCCCTCCCGCTCCGCCGACCGCGGCACCCGAGCCCGGGGATGTCTTAGGATCTGTAGGCCGCAAGATGGCGGCGGCCGCGGCGTCCGGGATCCCCTAGAAAAGAGCCGTCCCCCGGCCCTCAGCGCCAGAAAGTCTCTCCCAGGGATCACCGTCGTGGAGACAGGAGGATTGGCCGCCTCTCGCTCACCGATCCCAGCGCCTCAGCCCGGATACGTCGGAGGCCTCACAGGCCTCAAGATGGCGGCGGCCGTTGCTGTGTGGAGCCGGCCGCAGCCGAGTATAGCTGGTCAGCGCAGCCCAGCTCCACAATTTTCCCCGGGTCTAGTGCGGGTGGTGTCCCGTGTTAAGTGGGGAGAGTTCTGGGGCCCAGAATGGTTTCTTTAGGTCAGGATGGCAGCGGATTCTGTCAGGATTGTTGGAGCTCCACGGGAACACGTCTGGTGCGCTCTACATCCGGACACGCCCCCCAAGGGTTAAAACTTTATTAGGGGGGGTTAGGGGGTACCCTAGACCTAAAGGGGGCTACCACTAACTGCCCTACCATACTAACTGTCATAAACTGACACCATGCAGTAATCAGAAAAAAAAACAAAAAAACAGCTTGGTGTCAGTGTGACAGGGGGGAGGGCTGATTGGGGGGTGATTGGGGGGGATCAGGGGGTAAAGGGGGGTGTATTGTGTGCCTGGCATGTTCTTCTATGTGTGTAGTGTTTGTGCACTCACTTTGCAGTCTTCTCTCCTCGGCGCCGGAACGGAAAATACTGAGCCGAGGAGAGATGACATAATTTCCTCTGCCTCTGTGTACTATACAGAGGCAGGGGAATGATCCCATTGGCTGGGAGCGATCGCGAGGGGGGGCACGAATGGATGGCCTCCCCCTCACCTCCGATCGCCGGGGGACAAACGCCGACCGCCTCGGGCACCGGGGGGGTCCGATCAGACCCCCGCCCGCGGGAGGCAGATCACGTACAGGTACGGGATTCTGCCTGCCCGTGCCATTCTGCTGACGTATATCAGCGTGAGGCGGTCGGCAAGTGGTTAAGCTGCATGGTCCTTAGTAATCACTTTTAGGTGAGGTACTTCCCCACCTTTTTCTTTTTGTGTTTAGTCCAGTGATCTCCCCTGCTGAGTTGTTGTGTTCTGACAGAGGCACTGCTCCCCCGCTAGAACACTCTGAGCATCGCTCTCTGTCATTGGTTGAGAGCGCTGATTGGGAGTCAGTCGGCTGCTGCTTTTCCAGCACATTCAACATACACACGGGCCAAATGTCTCCCGACATTCGGCCCATGTGTACAGGGCTTAATGCAGTATAGAGTTGGTATAGCTTCAGTCTAGATTTGGAATAAGTGGAGTGTAGAGTGCAGTATGGGTTCTGTATGGATTGGGTACACTTGCTATTCTGTGTTCATGGGCTCAGTCCCTGCTAGCAATATCAGCAATGGTTAAATAGCCATCTCAACAGTCGCCAGAATGCTGCGGTGACATCTCCCTGTAGAAAGGGGGCCCCCTCAGTCTCTCCCTGAAAGCCTCCAGTGATCAGCGGTGGGAAGCAGAGGGTAAGCGGATGTCCCAGTCTCTCTGCAGCAGCAGTACAGATGCTGTGATGTGGGCAGTAGGGATGAGCTTCGAGTCGAACTTATGTTCGACTCGAACATCGGGTGTTCGCAAGTTCGCCGAACAGCGAACAATTTGGGGTGTTCGCGGCAAATTTGAATGCTGCGGAACACCCTTTAAAAGTCTATGGGAGAAATCAAAAGTGCTAATTTTAAAGGCTTATATTCATGGTATTGTCATAAAAAGTGTTTGGGGACCTGGGTCCTGCCCCAGGGGACATGGATCAATGCAAAAATTTTTTTAAAAACGAGCGTTTTTTCGGGAGCAGTGATTAATATCCCTTTAAATTTCGTACCTGGGGGGTGTCTATAGTATGCCTGTAAAGGGGCACATGTTTCCTGTGTTTAGAACAGTCTGACAGCAAAATGACATTTCAAAGGAAAAAAAAGTCATTTAAACTACTCGCGTCTATTAATGAATTGCCGGTCCGACAATACACATAAAAGTTCATTGATAAAAACAGCATGGGAATTCCCCGCAGGGGGACCCCGAACCAAAATTAAAAAAAAAAAACGACGTGGGGTCCCCCTCAAAATCTATACCAAACCCTTCAGGTCTGGTATGGATTTTAAGGGGAACCCCGCGCCAATTTTTTTTTTAAAAATGGCGTGGGGTCCCCCTAAAAATCCATACCAGACCCTTATCCGAGTGCCAGGATCTGGGGGTCCCCTTGTTAAAGGGGGCTTCCAGATTCCAATAAGCCCCCCGCCCGCAGACCCCCACAACCATGGGCCAGGGTTGTGGGGATGAGGCCCTTGTCCTCATCAACATGGGGACAAGGTGTTTTGGGGGGCTATCCCAAAGCACCCTCCCAATGTTGAGGGCATGTGGCCTGGTACGGTTAAGGAGGGGGGGCGCTCTCTCGTCCCCCCCTCTTTTCCTGCGGCCTGCCAGGTTGCGTGCTCGGATAACGGTCTGGTATGAATTTTTAGGGGGACCCCACGCCATTTTTTTTTAAATTTTGGCGCGGGGTTCCCCTTAAAATCCATACCAGACCTGAAGGGTTTGGTATAGATTTTGAGGGGGACCCCACGCCATTTTAAAAAAATTTTTGTCCGGGGTTCCCCTTAATATCCATACCAGACCTGAAGGGCCTGGTATGGAATTTAGGGGGACCCCCCACGTCATTTTTTTTTTAAATTTTGGTTCGGGGTTCCCCTTTGGGGAACCCCGAACCATTTTTATCAATGAACTGTTATCAATGAACTGTTTTTATCAATGAACTGTTATGTGTATTGTCAGACCGGCAATTCATTAATAGCCGCGAGTAGTTTTAAATTACTTTTTTTCCTTTGAAATGTCATTTTGCTGTCAGACTGTTCTAAACACGGGAAACATGCGCCCCTTTACAGGCATACTATAGACACCCCCCAGGTATGAAATTTAAAGGGATATTACACTTTTATTGTTTCACTTTAAGCATTATGAAAATCACTGCTCCCGAAGGGACGTGTTCAGCTCATCCCTAGTGGGCAGTGTTGTGCTGCCCCTGGGTGTCCTCACCCCCAGTCTCAGGTCTCTGCTGGTATGATCTTTTGCTGGCAGGAAAATATCCAGACTGAGATGCTCTCTCTCTAACTCTCTCCCTGCCAAAAGGAAGAACTTTCCCAGGCAGTTTAAAAAAAATAATCTCCCCACTCCTCCTCCTGCACAGTGCCTATTCGGATCTGTAGTGTAAGCCCTATTATATGGCTGCCATCTCAAACTACATCTCTCAGGAATCCCAGCGCTCTGCATAGAAGTCTATGGGCTGGATAGGCTTTAGTTCTCCCCTGCTGGCTGGAGGAGAATGGTGCAGCATAAAATCATTATCTCAGTAGAGGAAGAGAAGACTAAAAGGCAATGTCTCCTTCTCCATATTGTTGTAGCCCAGTACTTGGCTACATTATTTTCATGTGTTAGTAAATAGATGAACATTCTTGAGTAATGCCCGTAACACATGTAATGGTTAGGGCTGATATAAGTTAAAACTCATACTAAGTTACCGTAGATAGATAAATATTTCACATGCAAAATGAACAAACAAGCCGGCTGCGCTCCAATGACCTTAGCCTTAACAAAGCTTTATTGTTCTGGCACAAGGTCACAAAAGAGCCTGCCCAGAACAAATCTTACTCTGACATGTTTCACCCAAAAAGGGCCTAATCATAGAGATGAGGCAGTGAGATGTGACAAGCTCTGAACCTTCAAGGAGCAATCACAGTGTAGTTTACAACTTGGCTATTGAAATAAAGTAGACTGTATTGCCTGTTGTATACATAGTTTTAAATATTTTTGAAAATGTGTGATATTAAACAATTCTAATGCCCTGTACACACGATCGGATTTTCCGACAATAAATGTTGAAAGTGAGCTTGTTGGCTGAAAGTCCGACCGTGTGTATGCTCCATCGAACATTTATTGTCGGACTTTCCACCAACAAATTTTGGCTAGCAGGTTCTCATATTTTTCCGCCAACAAAACTTTGTTGTCGGAAATTCCGATCGTGTGTACACAAGTCTGACGCACAAAAGTTCACACATGCTCGGAATCAAGCAGACAGAGCCGCACTGGCTATTGAACTTCCCTTTTCTCGGCTCGTCGTACGTCTTGTACATTCGTAATTGTTGGCCAACATTTGTGTGACCGTGTGTATGCAAGACAAGTTGGAGCCAACATCCTTCGAACAAAAATTCACGGTTTTGTTGTCGAAAAGTGCAATTGTGTGTGCGGGGCATAAGAGTCGGAAATTCTTATTATTGTTTTCTTGGAAAATGGTTCCATCCTCCAATCAGAGGCTTGAATAATACCAACGACTATTAATGTATGACTTCCCTAAGAAGTAACATTAGTTAATGGTCATTTCTAATCCAGTCCATGCCCTCTGCATATTTTAGGATAATGCCTGGAACACGGTACACATTCTCAATGCACCCTTTACCACAGGAATTTAGTTGAAATAATTCTGTTTATCAAAAAAAACTGCTGTTCGTCACGCAAGTCCAGGACAAAATTCACCGCTACTCCCATCCTGAATTTGCCAAGAGAATATATGATGAGTGATTTTAGTGGGGAAGTTAATTGTGAGGAAAATTAAAGAACTACATTTGTCTCCTGGGGTTTTCTAATGTATGTGAAATGGTTAGCTTCAAGAATTTACTAGACATGTCACTATGGTTATTGACTTTTTAAAATGTGATTAATCTTTAAAAAGAAATTACACCAATATTTTAACTTCAATAAATTCTAACGTTGCAAGACATTTCTTATTTGTGCAAATTAGATCATTCATACTGTTCTTACAAAGTCTTGCTTTACTAAATGCTATTATGTGCAGTTAACAAAATTTGCATTAATTTTATAAAATAAGCCTTGTTATTGTATAGAATATTTGTATGATTCAGATGAATATAGGGTAACTTATTTACTCCGCCCCCCTCCCAGAGGCCCAATATAAATACACACTGTCCTCAGATATATTAAAGTGGAGTTCCACCCAAAAATGGAACTTCCACTTTTTGGATTCCTCCCCCCCTCCGGTGTCACATTTGGCACCTTTCAGGGGGGAGGAGGGAGCAGATACCTGTCTAATACAGGTATTTGCTCCCACTTCCTGGCATAGATCACTGCGGTGATTGCGGTGACCTATGCCACTTCCGCCGCCTACCCCGTCCTCCCCCGCTGTATGCTGTGAGACACAGAATACAGCAGGTATCTGTGAGGACACGCGGTGTGGCTCGCGCATGCGCAGTAGGGAACCAGGGAGTGAAGCTGCATAGCTTCACTTCCTTATTCCCTTACCGAGAATGGCGGCGGCAGACGCCGAGAGCCGAAGGACGAATCAGCTTCGGCTGCCGACACCGCGGGCTCCCTGGACAGGTAAGTGTCCATATATTAAAAGTCAGCAGCTGCAGTATTTGTAGCTGCTGGCTTTTAATATTTTTTTTTCAGCAAACCTCCGCTTTAACAAATTAGCTGAAATCAGTACTGAGGCAACACAAAAGCTACAGTTGATAGCCTTTTTTCTGCAATGCGTAATGCATGGCTGCTCTATTGATCCAAAATCTTGCTCACAGTGTTCAGCTAGATCCATTCCTGTTATCTTCTTACTGACAGGCAGGCTTGTCTTGTTACAGTATATAAAGCTACCTGAAGAAAACTACTGGTGTTCTTTTGATCCTATTAGTACCACAGTCAGGCAGCTAGACTATTTACAGTTAGTGCAGTGGGTCCTGCTCACAGTGTTCAGCTAGATCCGTTCCTGTTATCTTCTTACTGACAGCAGGCTTGTCTTGTTACAGTATTTACAGCTACCTGAAGAAAATTACTGGTGTTCTTTTGATCCTATTAGTACCACAGTCAGGCAGCTAGACTATTTACAGTTAGTGCAGTGCGTCCTGCTCACAGTGTTCAGCTAGATCCGTTCCTGTTATCTTCTTACTGACAGGCAGGCTTGTCTTGTTACAGTATTTACAGCTACCTGAAGAAAATTACTGGTGTTCTTTTGATCCTATTAGTACCACAGTCAGGCAGCTAGACTATTTACAGTTAGTGCAGTGCGTCCTGCTCACAGTGTTCAGCTAGATCCGTTCCTGTTATCTTCTTACTGACAGGCAGGCTTGTCTTGTTACAGTATATAAAGCTACCTGAAGAAAATTACTGGTGTTCTTTTGATCCTATTAGTACCACAGTCAGGCAGCTAGACTATTTACAGTTAGTGCAGTGCGTCCTGCTCACAGTGTTCAGCTAAACCTACAAGTTAGTGGGGTGCGTCCACCTCACAGTGTTCAGCTAAAGCTACCTGTAGAAGGTTGGTGGTGTTCTCATACTACAGGCAGGCAGTTGATTTTGCTAGCTGCAGTATCAGTACATATATATATATATATATATATATATATATATATATATATATATATATATATCCCAGCTTAGTGCAGCTACAGGCCATTAGTATGTCTGGAAGGCCAAGAAGGAGAGGCAGACAGTCACAAGCCAATAAGAGAGGGCAAGCAGGCTCTGTGTCTAGTGTTGGTCGTGGAGACGGTGCATCCTCATCAGCACGTGGCCGTGGGACACGCTTGGCCTTTTTTTCGGCAGCTGGCCGTGTTGAGCCGCAACATGCGGAAGACTTGGTCGAGTGGATGACCAAGCCGTCCTCATCCTCCTCATCCTCTCTCACCCATGCCCAGGGTACTTTGTCTGGCAAAGCAGCGGCCTATTCCCTCGGCTCAATGTCATCAGTGACTCCTTCCCTAGCCCCACCATGTCCTCCTGAGGAGTCCCTCGAACTGTTTGACCACAGTGTTGGGTACATGCTCCAGGAGGATGCCCAGCGTTTGGAAGGCTCTGATGATGATACTGAGCTTGATGAAGGCAGTAACATGACCACGGACAGAGGGGGTGCCCAAGAAGGACAGCAATCTGGCAGTCATGCTCCCCCTGCTGCAGCATACTGCCAGGTTTGCTCCAGTGATGAGGAGGGAGGGGATGATGAGGTCACTGACTCAACGTGGGTGCCTGATAGGAGAGAGGAGGAGGAGGAGGAGGCGGCACATCACCAACGAGGCAGGATGCCCTCCCGGGGCCAGCCTAAGGGCAGCACATTGACTGCATCACACCCCAAAGCTCCACATGTGCAGGGCGCTGCAGTCTCTGCGCGTTATTCAAAAAGTTCTTTGGTGTGGGCCTTTTTTGAGACGAGTGCATCAGATCGCACCGCTGCTATTTGCAACATATGTCTCAAGCGTATCTCGCGTGGCCAAAACATCTCCCGCTTGGGTACCACATGCTTGACCAGACATATGTTGACCTGCCATGCAGTTCGTTGGCAAGCGTATCTAAAAGACCCACACCAAAGAACAAAGAGGACCTCTCCTTGCTCCTCATCAGCTGAGATTTCCAACCCCACTAGACCTTCAGTCCTCTCTGAGACCTGCACTGAGAGGAATGAAGGTGTAGAATTAGGTGTGTCACAGCCAAGTACTTGTGGGCAATCTGCTTTTGGTACACCGACGTCAGATTGTACCAGGCAAATTTCCCTGCCCCAGCTGCTGCACCGCCGAAAGAAGTTTGCTCCCAGCCATCCACATGCCCAGTGGTTGAATGCTAGCTTGGCAAAATTGCTAGCACTTCAACTGCTGCCTTTTCAGTTGGTAGACTCTGCCCCCTTCCGTGAGTTTGTGGAATGTGCAGTTCCTCGGTGGCAGGTACCCAATTGCCACTTTTTCTCACGGAAGGCGATTCCGGCTCTCTACTGGCATGTGGAAGGCAATGTCCATGCCTTGCTGGACAGGGCGGTCAGCGGTAAGGTGCATATTACCGCTGACTCATGGTCCAGCAGGCATGGACAGGGACGTTACCTAAGTTTCACGGCACATTGGGTGACTCTGCTGGCAGCTGGGAAGGATGCAGGACAAGCCGCAGTAGTGTTGGAGGTTGTTCCGCCACCACGCCTCCAAAATGCTAATGATTGTGACACACCTCTCTCCTCCACCCCCTCCTCTTCTTCTTCCTCCATGGCCTCTTCCTGTGCTTTGTCCTCAGAACCAGCGGTGCTCCGTAGCCGTTCAAGGGGCTACGCAAGTACGCAGGCCAAAAGATGCCATGCGGTGCTTGAGCTGGTGTGCTTGGGGGACAGGAGCCACACTGGGGCAGAGGTTCTGTCAGCTCTGCAGGGGCAGGTTCAGAGGTGGTTGACGCCACGCCAACTTAAGGCAGGAATGGTGGTTTGCGACAATGGCACCAACCTCCTCTCTGCCCTCCGACAGGGACAAATGACCCATGTGCCCTGTTTGGCTCACGTCCTTAACTTGGTGGTGCAGCGGTTCTTGGGCAGGTACCTGGGCTTACAGGGTGTCCTGAGGCAGGCCAGGAAAGTCTGTGTGCATTTCCGCCGGTCATATAATGCCAGTGCTCAGCTGACGGACCTTCAAAAGGAGTTTAACCTGCCCAAGAACCGCCTAATCTGTGACATGCCCACCAGGTGGAACTCAACGTTGGCCATGCTGCAGCGGCTGCACACGCAGCAGAGGGCCATCAATGAGTACCTGTGCGACTATGGCACCAGGACAGAGTCAGGAGAGCTTGGTTTTTTTTCCCCACGCCAGTGGGCCATGATCAGGGATGCATGCACTGTCCTGTCACCATTTGAGGAGGCCACGAGGATGGTGAGCAGTGACAGTGCATGCATCAGTGATACTGTCCCCCTTGTCCACCTGTTGGAACACACGCTGCGTGGAATAATGGACAGGGCACTTGAGGCAGAACAGAGGCAGGAAGAGGAGGACTTCCTTAGCTCTCAAGGCCCCCTTTATCCAGACAGTGTTCCTGCGTGCCCGCCGATCACACAGGAAGAGGACGAGGAGGAGGAGGATGAGGAGGAGGAGGAAGATTGTGTCAGTATGGAGGTGGAGCCTGGCACTCAGCATCAGCAGCAGTCTTTAAGGGATCAGTCCCAAGAAACACATGGACTTGTACGTGGCTGGGAGGAGGTGGCTGGGGACCATGTCGTCCTTAGTAACCCAGAGGACTCCGGACCGAATGCCTCAGCAAACCTACGCTGCATGGCCTCCCTGATCCTGCAAAGCCTGCAGAAGGATCCTCGTATTCGTGGTATCAAGGAGAAGGACCAATACTGGCTGGCAACCCTCCTTGATCCACATTACAAGGGTAAGGTTGTGGACCTTATCTTGCCATCGCAGAGGGAGCAGAGGATGAAACATCTTCGGGAGGCCTTGCAGAAAGGTCTGTGCAACGCGTTCCCAGAGACTGGGAGGTTACAAAATCCTGTTTCTGGACAACGTGTTGCTGAGGCTTCGGTCAGTCAAAGAAGGAGCGGTGGAGAAGGTGGCCGTCTAACCGATGCGTTCAGACAATTTTTTGGTCCGCAGCCCCAAGGTATGATCGGTTCCAGCAACCATCGCCAGCGTCTGTTTTACATGGTGCAGGAATACCTAGGGGCAAGATCAGACTTGGACACCTTTCCCACCGAAAATCCTTTGTGTTACTGGGTCTTGAGGATGGATCACTGACCAGAGCTTGCACAGTATGCAATTGAGCTACTGGCCTGTCCTGCATCCAGCGTTCTTTCGGAACGCACATTTAGTGCTGCTGGAGGCGTAGTAACTGATCACAGGGTGCGTCTGTCCACCAACTCGGTCGATCGACTGACCTTCATAAAAATGAATCAGTCTTGGATCACCACCAGCTACCAAGCACCTGATGCTGATGTAACCAAATAATTTTTTTTGAAATCTCAGATCCCTTCAAACACTGCCTATGCTGATGCTGAGTGACTATTCCTGAGTAATTATCCTCTTCCTCCTCAATCATCACGCTGCTAGCTTGTAAGAACATTTTTGGTTCTGGGCGCCACCACCAGTGCCTAAGGCACAATTTTTCAGGCGTGTAATTACAATTTTTGATGCAATACTTTGCAGCAGGGCTCGTTCCTGCGTTCCAACTAGATTGTCTGTGAGGGGTTGCAGTGTTGTGGCACCAGCACCAGTGCCTAAGGCCCAATTTTTCTGCCCCTGTTTAACAGGGGCGTGTAATTACAATTTTTGATGCAATACTTTGCAGCAGGGCTCGTTCCTGCGTTCCAACTAGATTGTCTGTGAGGGGTTGCAGTGTTGTGGCACCAGCACCAGTGCCTAAGGCCCAATTTTTCTGCCCCTGTTTAACAGGGGCGTGTAATTACAATTTTTGATGCAATATTTCACAGCAGGGCCCGTTTCTGCACCCACCAAGAGCGAGTGAGGACTTACAGTGTTGTGGCACTAACACCACCACCACCAAAGGCCCAATTTTTCTGCCCCTGTTCAACAGGGGCATGTAATTACAATTCTTGATCTAATATTTCACAGCAGGGCCCTGTGAGGGCTTACAGTGTTGTGGCCACAACAACACCTAAGGCCCAAATTTCTGCAGAGTATATAGGGCAGGCCCCTACTTTCAAACATCCAACTTACAAACGACTCCTACTTGCAAACGGAAGGAGACAACAGGAAGTGAGATGAAATCTACCCCTAGGAAGGGAAATTCTCTCTTGTAAGTGTTAATATGGGAAAAACGTTTCTCCTTTCCACTGATGCTTTATCACCAATCTTTGTTTCACAAAAAACCCCAAATTTTCAAAAAACATTTGTAATTGGGACAAAAAATGATGTGAAATCTTCTGAAGAGGAGCACAGACAGCAAAACAAATGTCACAGGGGTGATAACCCTTCCCTATGTTTTCCAAAAAGCTTAAAATAGATTTTTTGGCTGGAGCTAAACACGTTAAAAATGTACCAATTCAAAATTACAAAGAGATTCTACTTAACGACAAACCTACAGTCCCTGTCTTGTTTGCACCGCCTGTATACTGCTGTTCACAGTATATAGGGCCTGGTGGCCCCACGCCTTTCCTTTTTTTAATTTAGGCGCGGGGTTCCCCTTAATATCCATACAAGACCCAAAGGGCCTGGTAATGGACTGGGGGGTACCCATGCTGTTTGTCTCACTGATTTTCATTCATATTGCCAGGACCCGACATTATATTAAAGCCGCAAGCAGTTTTAAATGACTTTTTTTCCTTTAAAAATTACATTTTGTGCAGGGACTGTTCTAAGCACGGGAAACACGTGCCACTTTACAGGCATACTATAGACACCCCCCAGGTACGATATTTAAAGGAATATTTCACTTTTTTTTTTTTAACTTTAAGCATCATTAAAATCACTGCTCCCGAAAAAACGGCCGTTTTTAAAAGTTTTTTTTGCATTGATACATGTCCCCTGGGGCAGGACCCGGGTCCCCAAACCCTTTTTAGAACAATACCATGCAAATTAGCTTTTAAAATGAGCACTTTTGATTTTGAACGTTCGAGTCCCATAGACGTCAATGGGGTTCTAACGTTTGTGCGAATTTTCGATCGGTTCGCAGGTTCTGGTGCGAACCGAACCAGGGGGTATTCGGCTCATCCCTATCTGAGATATGTTGCAGCAACGTGTGGTGGTTTATCTCGACGATATTCTCATATATTCTAATTCCTTAGAGAGCCACCACACAGATGTCTCCCATGTGCTACAGAGACTGAAAGATAATAACCTGTATTGCAAGTTGGAAAAGTGTGAGTTCCATTGTTAAATTTTTGGGTTATGTCATTTCTACTGCAGGTTTTTCGATGGACCCAGAGAAACTATCTCCAGTTCTACAGTGGCCTCAACCCATGGGTCTAAACCCACTAATATGTTTTCTTGGATTTGCCTATTATTATCGGAAGTTTATTCGTAGCTTCTCTTCTCTGGTCAAACTCCTGACTGATATGACCAGAAAGGATGGTAACTCACAGAATTGGTCTCCGGAATTCCATTAAAGCCTTTGAGTCTCTCATGGCTGCCTTTGTTTCAGCTCCTGTGTTGGCACATCCTGATCCCACGATACCCTTCATTCTTGAGGTTGATGCAACAGAGACTGAAGTGGGCGCCCTTCTGTCTCAACGTCCTACCTCTGAGAGCACTATGCATCCTATGCAATTTCCAAGAAATTGTCTCCTGCGGAATGCAATTACGAGATTGGGTGCAGAGAGCTGTTAGCAATAATTTTAGCTCTTAAAGAATGGAGGCATCTCCTCAAAGGTACCACTGTTCTCATTTTGACTTACCACAAGAATCTCACATTCTTGCCTGAGGCAAAATGTTTATCTCCCAGAAGGGCGCGATGGGCTCTTTCTCTGTTACGGTTCAATTACAGTCTCGTTCTTAAACGGTACCAAGAATGTAAGGGCTGATGCATTGTTGCAACAGTTTTCCTCTGCTTCCAAGATGGAGTTGTTCCTGTGATACCTCCCGATCATATTCTGGCCACTGTTCAAACCAGTCTCACTTCACCCTTGGGTGACAGAATTCTTGCTGCTCAGATCCACTCTCCTCCCAAGAAACCTTGTGACTGCTGCTTTGTCCCTGAGAGTCTCCGCACTGCTTTGCTCCAGACTTACCATTCTCCCAAGGCAGATGGCCACCCAGGGAATAATCAACTAATTTGGGCCATTTCCCAACAATTCTGGTGGCCTAGTCTCTGCGCCGATGTAGCTGTCTTCATAACCACTTGTTCCATGTGTGCTCAGTGTAAGACACCATGACACCTTCCAGTGGGTCTCCTACAATCCATACCCAATGGAGAGAGACCTTGGACCCACCTGTCTATGGTTTTTATTGTGGAGTTACCCAACTTCCAGGGCAACACAGTTATTCTTATGGTGGTTGACCAGTTCTCGAAAATGTGACATTGTATTCCACTTAAGAAGTTGCCCACATCCAAAGAACTGGCATTCATTTTTGTTAAGGAGATATTTTGATTACATGGGCTACCCAAGGTTATCATCTCAGACAGGGGTAGCCAGTTTGCCTCCAGATTTTGGCAAGTCTTTTGTGCACAGTTGGGAATTCAGCTTTCCTTCTCCTCTGCGTATCACCTGCAGTCCAATGGAGCCACGGAACGAGCCAACCAAGCTTTAGAGCAGTTTCTATGCTGCTATATTTCTGACCACCATAACAACTGGTCAGACCTCTTACCTTGGGCGGAGTTTGCTCACAATAGTGTTGTCAATACTGCTTCTCGATTGTCTCAGTTTTTGGCGAATTATGGTTTCCAACCATCCATGTTGCCTGACTCATTTGCTCCTCAAAGAATTCCTGCATTGGGAAGCATCTCCCTGGTCTTTGTTCTACTTTGTTACAGGTCCAAGAGTCCTTGCTACATGCCAGTGATAGGTACAGACTCCATGCTGACTGCAGACACCTACCTGTGCCTTCCTAGCAGGTTGGGGAGAGGGTCCAGCTGTCATCTCACAACCTCCGACTTTGTGTTCCCACACTGAAACTGGCACCATGGTTTATTGGGCCTTTCCGTATTCTCCGTAAGATCAACCCAGTGGCTTACGCATTAGACCGTCCTGCTAACATGCGTATTTTGAATGTATTTCATTTCTCCTTATTAAAACCCTTGGTGTGCAACCACTTTACCTCTTTAGTACCACGTCTTCACTAGGTTCAGGTTGATAACCATAAGGAATATGAGATTCTATCAATCATTGACTCCCGTAGGTTCCGTGAGCACGTACTGTACCTGGTTCATTGGAAAGGGTACGGTCCTAAGGAGCGCTCTTGTGTATCATCATCAGACGAACATGCTCCTGTCCTCCTCAGTGCTTTCTGTAGACATATTCCCCACAAACCAAGTTGTCCTCCGAGGAGAGGGGTCATTGAGGAGGGGGTACTATAAGGGCTGGGCTCAGGCCTCCCTTATCAGTGCTAAGCTGTTGGTTAATTGCCAGCACTCATCATCCCACAGTGGCTCACCTGGTGATTATTTCCTGCTCGACAGCCAACCCCTTCTGGCTATTTAAACTGCCTGGTTCATTTCTCCCATGTCTTCTTCTTGGTCAACATATCTGAAGATTCTCTGCTGTGTTCCTTTTAAAGACTTGCTTGGCTGACATCCCTACTGGTTCCTGATCCTATTTGCTGTCTCCGACTACGCTGATCTCTGGCTTCCTAATTTACTGGCTTGCACTGACTACACGCTTTGATTACGGAACCCTGGCTATATTTTGACTATGTTTAGTATTTGTACCATTTTTACAACTATATTAAAAGGTGTGATTTTTACAACATTTTCTGTCTTTGTCTGATTCATGGTTCCTGACACTGATATAATGCTTTTCCAAAAAAGTGTTAGACAGCCAGCAATTTAGTCATGGCCGGTATGGCATAGCTTCTTTTGGCTGAGGGCTCAAGGTACCCTATGAGTTGGGTATAAAGCTCCATGATAAGTGGCTTGGATAACCTGAACTACTTGGGTAACCTGAACTTCTGCAAGGTTACAGCATTTGTGAATTGATCCAGCAGTGTGCGCTGCTAAAGCTTCTTTCCTTTAAAAGGACCACTTGAGATCTTCTCCTCTTGCTCCATCTTTTGCATTGCTTTAAATTCCAGAAGACTGGATACAAAGGGCTCCATCATCTCTGCTATGCCGTCTGCCAGGCTCCAGAAACAACTCCTGACTAAAATCTAGCTGATACCTGTTTCAGCTTGCACTTTCACACCTATTTTTTAAGCCAATTACTGGGGGGGGGGGGGGGGTCTGAACATTGCCATAGTTATCGCATAGTCAGCTTGGACCAGTACTTGATTACCGCATGCATGTATTTATTTCCTTTTGTGAATTGACTTTAATGCCTTTTTATGCGGTATTCAACAAGCGTTTTTGGTGTTTGCGCTAAATACCGCATATGAGCAATAGTGAATTTACATTTTCATTATCGCATGCATTAAGTGGTCATGTGACTGTCATAACGCATTTGATAACCTTTAGTTAATTGTGCCCAATATCAGTTCATTTTTAAAAAGTTAAAAATGTAAAAGTCAGCAGCTACACATACTGTAGCTGCTGACTTTTAAGAAGCAGATGCTTACTATCCCGTGGAATCCAACAGTATCTTCAATGGAGTAGATTCTTCACATCAAATCCCTGGTACCGTGTGGCAGTGTCAAACTGGTCCCACAGCCTCCTGGGACTTGTATCTTTTTCCAGGAGTTTGCAGATGGGGGAATGGACCAAGCTAAAGTAACTCATGCCTAGGTGAGAATTGTGGAAGTGGGAACTGTTACCTGACTGAAAAAGGTGCTAGCTCCCAGAAAAAAATAACCAATTATGTTGGGGGCGGGGGGTGAGAAAGGGTGGCACTTTTAAGTAAAGAGATTAAATGTTGTACCTGTCCCTATTGAGATCATCCATTACTTTCACTTATTTCTGACACCCACCGCCTGAACAGCAGTGAGGGGAAATCTTCTTCACAGGGATTTACAGAGGTTTAAACCTTCCTCACTCTACTAGACAATTTGTGTTCTGTGTCCCATTGAGGATTTTTCCCTTTTTCATGTTCTGTCATGTTAAATAGACAGGGAATGAAGATAATTTTGCCAAACTTTATAGGGATCCATAAAAAGCAGAAAGCCCAGGTGAGAAAAAAATGTGGCAAAGAGCACAATATCTTATCAATTTGTATCCTAAACTAGAAAAAAGACTAAAAAACAGAAATAGGGACTAACGAGTGAGGTTCAAGAATTCCTATTTATTTATTCAGTAGTGTCCGAGGGAGGAGGCAGCGCCCCTGTCCATCACTTGTGCACTGCTTTGATTTTTGCTAAAATAAATAGGGATCCATTCAAAGAGCGAATTTAGAGATCTAGACGCAAAAAATAAAAATGGACAGAAGTTCTATATCACTTCTCAAATTACATAAAATGTGTTGATCCCTCAGAAAAGGTTTTTTTTTTCTCTAAAGTTCAGAAATGTGTGATTATTTAACTGCACATGCCCCAAAGCCAAGTGCAGCCAGGAGCTGGCTATTATGCCTGCAATTCAGAGACATTTTTCAGTATTATTAATGTGGGGTTGGCTCCCTCAAGTGTTGGCTGTTTCCTTTTTCTTATGACAACTCAGAGCAAAGCATCGTGGGATGAGTGGTTCAGAATGCTGAAGTTTCCATTCCAGCGGGACTGGTTTGAACTGCTGGGAGAGGATGTAAAAGGGGCTGGCCTGGTCTGCATTGCTCTCTGCGGACACCGGGGTGAATCTGCCAGTAGGGAGGTCTGTGTCATTGTGAGCTGCTACTGACTTAGCTTGAGCCGGGAGTTGTTCAGCTGTACCCGGAGGGACCTTTGCGGACAGCATAATTTCTCTTCCCCAGCAGACCGGAGGCTGTTCCAGGTTATCCAGCGATGCCTGCACTTCAGATCTGAGTAGGCTTCAGCGTGGTGTGGTGGATGCCAGATGCTATTTCCCAGAGCCAGAATCCAGAGGGAGTTCCTAAAAAAGTTTCATCCATCGCCTGCATTGCTCCAGCAGCTTCTTTATCCAGGGTGGTGAGCGGGTATAGCCCAATTAGATTAATAAGAACACTGCATACAGAAATCTTTTTGCTCTGCCCAGTTTGCTGGTACTTGTGGTGCTACTGGAAGCTAGTTCATATATTCTTTAGGACACTGTATGCAGACATCTATGCCTGTTCACATCTTTGTTACTAAATCTGACTGGATATCACACAGTTAAAGTCATACAGGAAGAGTTTAAACCAAAATAAGGATACACTCCAGATTCATTAAATCTGTTATACTATACCCTATTGCCAAGGATCCCTTTGATCACATCATTACAAAGCTAGTGAAGACTTCTGGATTTCAAGGATTAACATTTTAACCCTTTTTACCCTCTCTACATCTGCTCAAGTGACTAAAGTTGTTTTAGCACAGAGAGTCTGTTCTTATTTCTCTGGAACTTTATTCAAAGGAGCCAACCAACTCTAACACAATATTTAGCATAGTGTTGTCAGGTTGTAATACTGTCAATGGCCTGTGGGTTGAGGAAACAGAAGGGAGTAGTCTGACATAGGAAATAAAGTGCCAGTTCCCCCTCTTCTGCTGACCTGTTCACAAAGGTTTCTGTGATTTGGGTAAGGTCTAATTGTATTTGAATCATACTGTGTACTTTGTGTTTTATTAGCACTGAAAGGTTCAAACCACTAAGTTTGCCTTTCATAAATAGAGTCATAGTGTTCAGATAAAAATACCTTTTACCATTCGCAGTGTGTGTTTCACATTTTTCGGTATTCTCATTAATACAGTAAACCATTTGAACTGTTTCACTGTGTGTGAGTTTCTTATTATTGATACAGTTGCTAAGATGACTGAAACCAGGGTGTCAGAGGTGATGGAGTATTTGCAGAGTCGGGGCAACCAGTGGGGTACCGAGTCTATTAGCAGCTCTTACGAGGGTACCGCTACACAAGTATCATCCAAGTCACATAAATAGGTCGTGTTGGGTTTCGGTGGAAGATAACTGGGACAATAAAAGACAGTTCTTTCCTCTTTTATTGAAATCACAATTACAATTGCCCATCTTTGAATGTCTTGAAGAAAACAATGATGTAATTAAACTTAGTACTCCTCAACCTTTGTAACCCTGGAGTCCTCTTGCCATGTTTGTGGCAATAAAAAAAATATATATTACCATACATATTGGGACGCCTGCCTTTACACGCACAGGAACTTTAAAACCACTTCCGGACCGCCCACTGTATATCTACATCATTACTTTGACATTAAATACCAGTGTTATGGCACCAGCTAGCTGTAAAAACCCAGGTATTTTTTTAAACAGTGGATGATCTGGCGTCTGATAAAAGTGGTCCTAGCAGTCTATTCGCCACGCAATCCCTTTTATAGGCAGCGGGAGAGGTGGCCCCTCCTCCCCCGTCACTTTCCAGTTGTTTCCCTGATTACTGGAGCCGTTGGTAAAGGGAGAAATGATCCGATCCCCTGGAGCAATGGGCAGGAAGTTGAGTTGGAGCAAGATGGCCCCCACTCGACTCTATGCCCTTGGAGGACCGGAGTGACGTCAAACATCACTTCCGCCCTCCGGACCTAAAGGGCCAATTTTTTTTTGTGTGTAAAAGTAAAATGCCATTTTTTTTCTTTTCTTTTAAGTGTAAATGTGGGATCTGAGGTCTTTTTGACCCCAGATCTCACATTAAAGAGGCCCTGCCCTGCTTATTTCTATTAGGCTTAATTCACACCTATGCATTTTTAGTGCTTTTTGCATTTTGCATTGCATTTGCATTTTGATTTGCAGTACAGAATGTGTTCCATAGGAAACCATGTTAAATGCACTGTAGTTCAAATATGCAAAATGCAAAAAGCACCAAAAATGCATAGGTGTGAATCAAGCCTTACAAGGAATTATTACATTAATTGTAATAGGAATAAAAGTGATCAAAACATTTTTTTCTTAAAGGGTTAGCAGAAAAATAAAAAAGTAAAATAGATAAGTAAAAAAAAATTGAAATGCCCTGTCTCTCTGAGCTCGCGTGCAGAAGCAAACTTATATGCAAGTCGTGCCCACATATGTAAACGGCGTTCAAACCACACGTGTGAGGTATTGCCTCAATTAGAGTTGAGAGCAATAATTCTAGCACTAGACCTCCTCTGTAACTCTAAACAGGTAACCTGTAAAAAATGTTAAAGCGTCGTCTATGGAGATTTTTAAGTATCGTAGTTTGTCGCCATTCCACGAGCATGCACAATTTTAAAGCATGACATGTTAGGTATAAATTTGCTCAGTGTAACATCGTCTTTCACATTATAAAAAAATATTGGGCTAACTTTACCGTTTTCTTATTTTTTAATTAAAAAAAGTGTATTTTTTCCCCCAAAAAAATTGTGTTTGTAAGACCGCTGCACACATACGGTGTGACATAAAATATTTCAACAATCTCCATTTTATTCTCAATGGTCTCTGCTAAAAAAAAATATATATATAAATATATATATATATATATATATATATATATACAGTCAGGTCCATAAATATTGGGACATCGACATAATTCTAATCTTTTTGGCTCTATACACCACCACAATGGTTTTGAAATGAAACATACAAGATGTGCTTTAACTGCAGACTTTCAGCTTTAATTTGAGGGTATTTACATCCAAATCAGGTGAACGGTGTAGGAATTACAACAGTTTGTATATGTGCCTCCCACTTTTTAAGGGACCAAAAGTAATGGGACAGATTAACAATCATCCATCAAACTTTCACTTTTTAATACTTGGTTGCAAATACTTTGCAGTCAATTACAGCCTGAAGTCTGGAATGCATAGACATCACCAGACATTGGGTTTCATCCCTAGGGATGCTCTGCCAGGCCTCTACTGCAACTGTCTTCAGTTCCTGCTTGTTCTTGGGCATTTTCCCTTCAGTTTTGTCTTCAGCAAGTGAAATGCATGCTCAATCGGATTCAGGTCAGATGATTGACTTGGCCATTGCATAACATTCCACTTCTTTCCCTTAAAAAACTCTTTGGTTGCTTTCGCAGTTTGCTTCGGTCATTGTCCATCTGCACTGAGATGCGCCATCCAATGAGTTCTGAAGCATTTTACTGAATATGAGCAGATAATATTGCCCGAAACACTTCAGAATTCATCCCGCTGCTTTTGTCAGCAGTCACATCATCAATAAATACAAGAGAACCAGTTCCATTGGCAGCCATACATGCCCACACCATGACACTACCACCACCATGCTTCACTGATGAGGTGGTATGCTTTGGATCATGAGCAGTTCCTTTCCTTCTCCATACTCTTCTTCTCTTCCCATCACTCTGGTACAAGTTGACCTTGGTCTCATCTGTCCATAGGATGTTGTTCCAGAACTCTGAAGGCTTTTTTAGATGTTGTTTGTCAAACTCTAATCTGGCCTTCCTGTTTTTGAGGCTCACCAATGGTTTACATCTTGTGGTGAACCCTCTGTATTCACTCTGGTGAAGTCTTCTCTTGATTTTTGACTTTGACACACATACACCTACCTCCTGGAAAGTGTTCTTGATCTGGCTAACTGTTGCGAAGGGTGTTTTCTTCACCAGGGAAAGAATTCTTCGGTCATCCACGATAGTTGTTTTCCATGGTCTTCCGGGTCTTTTGGTGTTGCTGAGGTCACCGGTGCATTCTTTCTTTCTTTTTAAGGATGTTCCAAACAGTTCATTTGGCCACACCTAATGTTTTTGCTATCTCTCTGATGGGTTTGTTTTGTTTTTTCAGCCTAATGATGGCTTGCTTCACTGATAGTGACAGCTCTTTGGATCTCATATTAAGAGTTGACAGCAACAGATTCCAAATGCAAATAGCACGCTTGAAATGAACTTTGGACCTTTTATCTGCTCCTTGTAAATGGGATAATGAGGGAATAACACACACCTGGCCATGGAACAGCTAAGCAGCCAATTGTCCCATTACTTTTGATCCCTTAAAAGGTGGGAGGCACATATACAAACCGTTGTAATTCCTACACCATTCACCTGATTTGGATGTAAATACCCTCAAATTAAAGCTTCATTTCAAATCCATTGTGGTGGTGTATAGAGCCAAAAATATTTGATTTGATTTGACCTGACTGTATATATATATATATATATACATATATATATATATGTATATATATATATGT
>JBBDGP010006060.1:0-25652 GCA_037952835.1 Lithobates septentrionalis | reverse complement strand
CACCTCCTGGGATGCCCTGCAGAATCTACGGGGCACACAGAAAAACTTTTTTCTATGTGCCTTGGCAGCAAGTGGCGTTTTTCCATTGCTGATAAAAAAAAGCGTCAGTTACTGTACTATGTGTGAACAGGCACTTATCCCTTTGCTCACTTTTCTCTCCTCCTGTCAGCAAGTTCCTTGTCAGATCATGTAGAACACCTGACTGGTCTTTGATTGCCCCAAGTTTAGCTCGAATTCTCTTCTCTTTATAATCAACCACAAGGAGTATGCTTTCACCATTTGTGGTGATAGCAAATAAATTACTGTCAGATTCTTTAGTGTGGGTCCTTTAACACAAGGTGATCATATAATATATCACGTTTCTAGTGGAGAAACTCTTCATACCTCAAAAAGGTGCAGCTTAAAGAAGCGGGAAAAGATGGCTAAAGGAGGGAAATGGGGTAGGATAACCATCTGCATGATGCAGGTCTGCCATTGCCTATATTCAGTCACCGTCTTTCGGTTATTACGGATGGTACTTCGGTCTGATAAACCAGCAGCAGAAGAGAATGGTAACAATACGGAGAGGTTTTTATACTGACTATAAAATGAGGACTTGGGCAACTGTGTGGAACTTTATAAGTTACAGAAGAGGGAAAGTTAATAATTGATGCATATCTAGAGTGAGATAACATTTCGATATTATACCTAAAAACTTGGTATAAGAAAATGAATTCCTGATGTGTCACAGTCATAACTGTCCCACTGACAGCAAGGAGGAGGTTTTACAGTTCCACTTCTCATTACAAACATTTATACAATCACATCAGAATCAGTGCAGCAATTAAAAAAAAAAAAAAAAAAAAAAAAAAAAAAGACAAAAAACATTTCAAGCAACAACTTCTGTAGCTCTCAGGGCCAAGTTCAACTCAAGAACAGCAAGTTTTAATATTCCAGTCAGGGTAAATGTGTGCACAGCAGAACAGTCTCTATGACAACCACAATGGTGTTCATTCATGTTTAAGTGATCATTTAACCACTTCCATAACGGGCCTATTCTGGCACTCCTCTCCTACTGTAAAAATCATAATTTTTATGCTAGAAAATTAATCAGAACCCCCAAACATTATATATGTTTTTTTAGCAGACACCCCAAGGAATAAAATGGCGGTCGTTGCAACTTATGTTGCACGGTAACAAATTTTTAAATGGGGGAAAAAAAAAAAAAAAAAAAAAAAAAAACCACACCCCACACACACACAAAAAACAGTAAAGGTAGCCCATTTTTTTTGTATAATGTGAAAGATGAAGTTTCGCCGAGTAAATGGATACCCAACATGTCATGTTTTAAAACTCATGGAATGGCGCCAAACTTCGGTACTTAAAGCGGGGGTCCACCCACACCGCCAAAAAAAAAAAAAAAAAAAATTAAAAGCCAGCAGCTACAAATACTGCAGCTGCTGACTTTTAATACATGGCCACTTACCTGTCCCAGGGTCCAGCGATGTCAGCAGGCGACACCGAGAACCCACTCGGTTCTCGGCAGCTGCCGCCGCCATCCTAGGTGAGGGAATCAGAAGTGAAGCTTTGCGGCTTCACTTCCCGGTTCCCTACTGCGCATGCGCGAGTCGCGCTGCACGTCCCAAGTGGTCCCCGCTCTCTCCTGGGAGCTGTGTGTTCCCAGCAGACAGCGCGGTGGGGACGGGAAGAGGCATAGACTCCCATGGTCAATAAGACCCCACATCTCTCCTCCAGGCTGGAAAGCATAAGGGGGGAAAAAAAAAAAAAATTTTCACGGTCCCATGCTCTCCAGCCACGGTCGTGGCTTGGTTTACAAGCGTCATAACATCGCGCCCGAGCCTCCGTCGGTCATAGAGATGACTGGTAGCGACAGCCGATTCTTTGTCCGGGTCCCCGATGGCACGGGAGAGCCCGGAGGAGCACCGGAGAACTGCCGCTATGATCATTCTTACAGTGCACAGAATCGCCGGCTGAAAAAGAGGATATCTGAATGATGCCTGTAGCTGCAGGCATCATTCAGATATTCCCTTGGGCTGGAAGTGGTTAAAAAGGAAAAACCATGCAATTGAAAAACAGTCGATAAGGCAGAATATCAGAAGCATAGGAAGACAAGGGAGAGATTAGTAATGGAAAGAGACATCCTGGTATTTACAATACAGGTCGTCAGGTCAGAGTAAAAAGAAAGAAAAAGCCCAGTTAGAGTTACCAGTAACTCCTTTTCTGAGAGTCTTTCAGGACAGCCCATGAGACCTAGGGCTCCCCCTACCAGGACAGGAAACATGTCAACCCCCACCACATAAAAGGGCAGTCCTCCAGGCCCCACGTCAGTATTTGAGAACAGTAGGACGTCCCTGTAAAATATGCATAATACACATAACTTCAAGACAAAACCGGGTGGGAATCCGGCTGTCCAGGAAGACTCAGAAAAGGAGTTACCAGTAAGTCTAACTCAGCTTTTCTCTTAAGAGTCTTCCAGGACAGCCCATGAGACTATGAGCCAGAGCTTACCAGTCTAGGGAGGGACAACTGCCTGAAGGACCTTAAGACCAAACGCCTGCAAAAGGGAGAAACTTCCCTAAGTTTGCAAATTTCAGAAATAGCTTGCTTTATCCATCTAGCCAAGGTGGCTTTAGATGCACTCTTTGCCTTGTGTGCTCCTTAAAAAGGAGGACAAACGAGGAGTCTGTTTTTCTAAAGGTCTTGGTGACCTCAAGGTAGACAAGAATTCTTCTCACGTCTAAAAAACTAAAACTTCTTTCTTGGTCACCCTTTGGCGAACTACAAAAAGGTTGGCAGTACAATGTTCTGGGATCTGTGGAATGTACTGGCCACTTTAGGCAGAAATCCTGGATCGGTTTTCAAATCCTGGATCGGTTTTCAAAACAACCCGATCCTCAAAAATTGTGAGGAAAGGCTCCCTCACTGGATAGGGCCTGTAACTCACTTACCCTACGAGCTGAGGTAATTGCCACAAGAAAGGAACATCATGAGTTAATCTTTGATTTTCAGATAACCATGAGTTAGATTTCTTCCAAACCTTGGAATATATGGCTCTAGTGACTGGTTTTCTGCAATTTACCAGGATCTTGATTACTTTGAAGAAAAGATACCAGGCCGTCAAGCTTAAGGAAACCAGCTATTGGTGCAACAATAGACCCTACGATAAGTCTTCTTTCTGCCGAAGACTCAGTGGAGGCCGAGACCAGTGTCCGTAACAGGGAAAACCATGGCCTCTTGGGCCAGAAAGGGACTATTAAGATAAGATCTGTTTCTTCTAGAAGAAACTTCCGGAATTAGCCTGATCGGCAGGAAGACATAACAGAGGCCCAACTGGCAAATCCGTTGCCAAGCATTGATCCCCAATGATCGATCCGCTGGGTTCAGAGAAAAGAACTTCTCTGTCTTGCGATTGTTCTGATCTGCGAACAGGTCCACTTCAGGACATCCCCATCTGTTGGTGAGACCCGCAAAAGATTTCAGGATGAAGGGACCAATTGTCTCGACCTACCCGGTAGCGGCTGAGATAATCTGCCAGACAGTTTTGTGTCCCCTTCAGGTGCACTGCTGTAATTGAGATTCCCTTCTGCCCATGATAAAATCTCCTGGACAATAGATTGAATTATCTGAAGTATCCGACTCCTAGTACCTCCCTGTTTGTTGAGGTACGCAACCGTAGCAATATTGTCAGATAGAATCTGGAGATTGTGACCCCGGATTTCCATCTGAAATGCCTGCAAGGCTCTCTGAACCACTAGAAGCTCTCTGATTTGATGAAGCTCTTGCTTCCGTTGAGGACCATTCTCCCTGTGCCATTGTGTTGTTGAGGTGGGCTCCCCATCCCCGGGAACTCACATCTGTTGTGATCCTCTGAGATATAGGAATGGACCATGGTAGAACTGTTAGGTGCAGGTGTATCCTCCACCACCAAAGGTTTCTTTTTACCCTGGAGGGCAAGACCCTTGATTCCAGGGAACTTGTGTCTCGGTCCCAGTTCCTTATTGGAATAGCTGTAATGGGCATTGATGAAATCTTGCCCATGCTGCGGGAAAAGCAAGAGGTCATCATCAGATCCACTGCTCTTGAATGATCTCTCAGCGAGACCAACTGATTGGTCTGCAAGTCTGACATTGTTTGTTTGCATAATTTTTGAGACCTTTTCCTGCGGGAGAAAAAAAACTTTGGCCTACGGAGCAAAAATTCGTACCCCAGATAGGTCACTTTCTGGGCTGGAATTAAGGAAGACTTCTTTGTTTATTAAACAGCCTAGAGATTGAAGGAAGTCCTGTACAGTCTGGAGATCCGCTAATAACTTTTGGTAGGACTCCGCCACCACTAGGAGGTCGTCCAGGTAAGGGATAATAGTTCTCGCCTTTAACCTTAGCGGAGCCAGCTAACACCTTTGTAAAAATGCGTGGGGCTGAGGACAAACCAAAGAGGGCGGCTTGAAATTGAAAATGCCGAATCTCTGTTCCCATCTTGACCACTAGTCTCAAGAATCTTTGGAAGGCTGGATGGATAGGGATGTGCAGATGGGCATCCCTCAAATCCAAAGTGGCCATGAAGCAGTTTGGGTAAAGCAGGTTTTTGAGTGAAAACACCGTCTCCATACGAAAGTGCCTGTACCTGAGCAAATGGTTTAGAGACCGGAGGTTCAGGATAAGCCGATATTTTCCTGACGGCTTTCTGATGACAAATATATGGGAATAAAATTCCTTGCCCTGATCCGACCTGGGAACCGGGATCAGGACCTCTTGATCTAACAAGCATCCAATTTCGAGACCCAGGGCCCTCGCTTTTATCCGATCTTGTGGAGGGAAAGTGAACAATAATCGCTCTGGTGGCTGGCAAGAAAATTCCAGCCTGTACCCATTGGTCACTAGGTTCAGGATGAATGGACTTGAGGTAACCGCTGCCCACTGTAGGAGAAAAGCACTCAATCTTCCTCCCACTGGGAGACACGAGTCACTGTGGCTTGGCGGGTTGTTGAGGGTTAAACAAGACTCACCCTCTGCCACTGACCTTGTGCCCTGTCCAATGTTTTTTGGGCCCCTGGTCCCTTTCTCTAGGACCTTGCTGCCTACTTTTGCCACGAAAAACTTCCTGGCTGTCGGCTTTTTCTTATTCTCTGGAAAGGCCTTTTTTCTATCGGCCGTGCGTTCGAGCGCCTCTTGCAAACCTGGGCCAAAAAGATGATCGCCTGTTAGGGGAAGACCACATAGGCGCAACTTTAAGGCAGCGTCGCCTGACCAGGTTTTAAGCCATAGGCTTCTGGCCGAATTCACTAAGGCCGAGGTCATAGCTGTCATTCTTACCGACTCTGCGGAAGAATCAGCCAAAAACCCCACTGCACAAAAGAGGAGGGGGAAAGATTTCAGAATCTGCTCTCTAGAGGTACCTGCCAACAAGTGTGTTTGTATTTGTGTCAACCATACTTCTAAATTTCTGGTCACACAAGTGGAGGCCAGAGCTGGTTTAAGATTCCCAATGGCTGAGCCCCAGGCACTGAAGAAGGACATCTCAATCTTATCCATCGGATCCTTAAGTGTGCCCATATCAAACACTAGGTCCGAGTTTTTTTTAAACTTTTTTGAAAGAGGTGCGTCTAACTTAGGATTTTTGTTCCATGGCTACACTATGTCCTCTTCAAAAAATGGAAACCGGAAAAGAAAGGTTTCTCTGGATTTTTCCACTCCAGCTTGATAGTATCAAGAAGGGAACTATGCACAGGAAAAACTCTAGTCTTTTTCTTATGCAAACCATTGCACAAAAGGTCAGGTTTAGACAATTGTACCTTCTCCTCTTCTATATCAAGTGTTGTATAGATAGCCTTTAATAAGTCATCTACATCTTCCAATGTTAACTTATACCTCGAGCCCCTTGTGGATTCTTTATCCCTGGGCCCTGTATCTGACCCCAATTCTTCAGAAGATTGGGCAGATCAGGCTTCAGCCTCAGAGTCTTCACTCTCCGGCTGAAGCCCTAACTGGAGATGGACCCTCTGAGGGGACTTGAATCTTGTCAATTAGGAGTTTTAAACCAGCTAAACATAGACGTAAGCTCATCTCTAACAGAAGTCAGCAGTTTCTGACAGTAGACTACCGGGTCATCCTTAGCTAGGCCGTCTATACAGGTGTGGCAAACTGCTTTGCTCCATGAGGAGCTCAATTTGTTTCCACAAACCGCACATTTCCTTTTTGGTGGCTGCGCTTGGGCCTTGTCCCGAGTCTTGGCCTGCAAGAGAACAAAATTACCCAAATAAATTTTATGCCACATACACTCCATAACACCCCATGCAGGAGGAAAGGAAAAATGTGCCCCCGTCACCTAGTCCCTACTGGTTACAAGGGGGAGAACACTCACAGGATGTGCAAGTAAAATACTCTTCAGGCTTACCTGTGAAGTGCTGGTGTTAGGACCTGCTTCCGCTGCCTGTGCAGGTATCGCAGAGGAGTCCATCCCGCACCTGTAGTGGTCCGCAGCCTCTGCCGGGTTTCACTCTTTTAAAACACCAGCTTCCCAGCGTCCCTGTTCGCTCCATTTAGGAGACAGGAACTAGCATCTCCGGCACCCGCTGACGACATCACACGCTCCAGAAGTGACCCTGCCGGGTACTTCCTGTGGGCCAGCTTGGAATGCATAAGTTCCGCCCTTCAGCTTCCTCTCTTCCCCTGTACACTCCAGCCACGCTGATTAACAGGGAGAGAACAGCCGACTGCCACCATGCGGCTCGCGGGCCAGAGCTCCGACGTACACCGCGGGGCTGGCATTCCCCCCCATGCACTGAGAAGCAGGGACAGCAGCCACAAGCCTACTCCCCTGGTGGATGTGCCTCTCTGGGACCCAAGACGGTAGGAATACCACCCCATAATGCCACAGGAGCCGTGCTCATGAGACCAAGGGGAACCAGTTCCAGGAAACATGTTACCCCCCGTCCGGAGGAAACACTAATACTGATATGTGGCCTGGAGGACCGCCCTTTTATCTGGTGGAGGTTAACGTGTTTCCTGTTCTGGTAGGGAGGAGCCCTAGGTCTCACAGGCTGTCCTGGAAGACACTTAGAGAAAATAAAGTTTCCACATGCATACCTGTCAACCAACACACTGTGTTTAATGTCCACGAAGGCCGCATGCACAACTCCATTGCAAGGTGAACAGCCACCTACATGTCGAACAAAAAGGAAGCAACATCATTCCTTATATGAAAGAAAGGGAAGGCTCAAGAGTCTAAGTAGAAGTGGGGGAACCCCAATATCCAGGATACTGGAATATTTTACACACCTACAGCAGGAACACTGACAAGGTATACAGATAGTACCCCAATATGCAAAGTACAAGCAAGAGATCCTCAGCATACCACAAAGAAATCTAAATCTCGTGTAGGGCATACAGTGAACCAAAACCAAGTGAGGGTCAGAACAAGTAGGACATGCAGGGTACCTGGCTCCGAGGTCCCTGTCATGGGGAAAAAAAAAAAAAAAAAAAAAAGAAAGAGAGGCATTGAAAGAAAAACAGACAGTAACAGACAATCAAAATTACAATAAAAATAAATAAATAAAAAAGTGAAGAAGGGAGAACTCTGCACCATGCCTCTCGTTAGACAAAATATGATCCAGGGCGAACCAATCAAATATTACATGATGCCAAGGAGAAAAAAAAAAAAAAAACCTGGACATTGGCCCATAAACATTTTAAAACATCCAATCTGCCCTGCATGACCTGTACTCTGTATAATAACCAAGCCCTGAATGGAGTAGAGAATTACAACAACACTCTACTCTGTAATTTAGCATAAACATTTCATATGGGGGATGAGCAATTCAAGGTCAGTCAAATCTATGAAAGCAGCAAGTATACTAAAAAGAGTCATGGGCCCTCCCATATGGATGCTTAAAGATTTACTCTGCATACAAAAGCCATGTTTACACAGGCAGAGGGTCGCAGTAAAAAAAGCAGGCACACACTTCAGTTTACCTTGCTGCTCAATGAGGCAGTCCAAACTAGCTTGTTTACATTGTGCAACTTTTAAAATTGGCATGCCCTGCTTGGCAGGCATTACATCTGCCAAACACACTCATTGAGGTCAATATAGGACCGCGCTGCAACTGCATGCCAAGCAGGACTATGGTGGTTGTGGCATGTTACTTTAAAGTAAAATCTCTCAATATTGAAAAATTGGTGTTTAGGAGTTGGAAATATTGCCCCCCCTCCCCTTTAACCCCTGTAAACTAGCTCCAAACCATGATCTGAAAAGAGACCCACTAAGGAAAGCTTTTCAGAACTGCCGTCTGTGTGAAAGAAGCCAAATAGTAGTCCTAATACGGTTAGGATTCCACTTTCAAATTGCCTTTCCTGCAAAAGAAAAAAAGTAGCAATTTTGCCTTTCACAGTACAAAACACCATAAAAATGCAAGCGTCTGGGTCCTCTCACCCATCAAGGAGGAGGATAGCACAGATTATACAGGAAGTGGTGTTTCCTCATTCAGCCAGGGCACGCTGAAAAGGGTCATCTGGCCACACGTTTTCCTTTTCTCTATTGCAGGATATTCTCCAAGACATACGAAAACAAAATACATATGGCTACGTTCCCATTTGTGTGGGTGCAGGAGTGCGTGCAAATCACACGCGTTTCCGCACCTTTATCTCTTGTGCCAAATAGAATAATTTCCTTTCACAAGTGAGAAATTATGTCCCACAGGTGTGAAGTGGTCATCCTCATTTTCTTTTATAGTCTCTGTAAATTCATTGTTTTTTTTTTTGGCCAATATAAAGATCCTTAGTTGCATTTTTTGCATTGAAGTGTACATCGTTACTGGAGCAAGTGCACTAAAAACGCTACAATCACCTTAGTTTTTCGCAATTACGCGAAGATAAATTTTTAGCCACAAAATGCACACATCGGAGTTCTATTTTAAACATTAAAGAGCAGCTTCACTTGTGAGGAAAAAAAAAAAAAAAACAAACACACACACACACAAACACACACACACACACACACACTTCCCCTCTGGATGATCTATGTACATTGCAAAGTTTTTAAACAAACTTTGTTGCAGATTCCTACCTTGTGTTATGAAGAAATATCTATTTAAATTGGTGTCCATGTGCAAAGTGAATGTGAGCGATTTAAAAAATGATCAATCGAGGGTGCATGGGCGGAGCCTAGCGGAGCAGACATGCATTGTTAGAGCTCCGCACCGCTGAGGAGAGAAGAGAAGGACAAAGCGGAGCCTGCAGGCTCAAAAGGTATCCATTTGAACCTTTTTGACAGCGCTGCAGACTGAAAAGGAAAGGTAAATTTTAACATTCAATTACAATAGGACTTCTGTTGCACTTGTACATGCAATTTTTCTATGTGCTAATTTTTTCCCACACAAGTGGAGTTACCCTTTAAGCTTCTATTAGATCCTGCAGTTTGCGCTGAAGTTTTTTTTTTTTGTTTTGTTTTTTTTTTTTAAACGATGCGGTCTTCTGACTGGACATGGTCAGTATTTTCATCCAAGCTGAAAACTGCACAACCCCCATAAAATGACAACATAAAAAACTGCTTTTCACTCCCTACCTTGCCAAACAGATCGATTATCAGAAATGCTTTCATACATTTACTAATGGGGCTGAACAGCTCCTATATAGAATTCCCTTTCTCCACTCTCTTAGATAAACTAACATTAATTTCATACATGTACTAGAGAAGCTGTCACATGGCTTATTTTAGTGCTTCAGGTCAAGTGTTTGACCTCATTAACCCTTTCACAACCAGAATTTTTTTTAAGTAAACCTGTAGAGAGTCTCTCCCCATCCCCCAATTCTCACTACTACAAATATCAAACTGAATAAATGCAGATTCCTAAATTAGAATCTAGCACTGGGGGTACACAAGGGGGCAATTCACCAAGTGAAGAATACAGGATTACATGTCCCTTAGTCAAATCAACTAAGAGACCAAAATAGATGCAGCGATTTTGTATTCTACAACCTGAATTATACCTCCCAACGTGCACCAAATCAAATCATACACTAATTATGTGTCATTTTCCCGTTTGCTTAGCGAGTGTGCACGGTATTTTTTTTAAATACTTCTTTAAACAACCGCAGTATAGAACAGACAATCGCACCATTGTAGGTTGGTTATAAAAAAGTTAATTGTCATAGCATACTAAAAATAAATAAATAATAATTGGTGTAGGCCTATATCATGACCTACACATTAGTTATTTGTTTGTTAGAAATGTTAATTATCACGGTTCTTCCTTACAGTTTCCATTTTCTTGGTGTGCATGAGTATTTTTTGGCTGCATTCGGTAGGTCAAACATAGCATACAGGTGCCAACTGCATTCTAAAAAAGTACATAAAATGGCACTGGCCTTTAGCCCAGAGGATGGCAGCTCTAGCAGCCTCAATGGTGATCGAGCCAAATAAAACCATTTTCTTGGAGTATATTGGAGGAATTCTTAGACTGTTGGTTATACTGCCACCTACAGGAGAAATGGACACTGGCAAAAAAAAAAAAAAAAAAAAAAAAAAGCAAATGGCCAGTACAAGGATAACAATAGAATACTCCAATATCTGTGCTTTCAATCACACACAAATGCCACACCTGGAGTTTGTAACTGTGTATAAAAAAAAAAAAAAAAAAAAGTCAATGTTAAACTAAGCAGGTTTTTTTTTCCCCCTCAAGTTCCAACCTGATATACTGGAGGAGAGAAAATCTCCAGTGATTTAAAGCTGCTGTTTCATCTCTGCTGGAACTGATTAAAGAACTACCGGTAAGCGGGGGAAGAAAAGCGTGGTAAGATTGCTGTTGCTACAAGCAGTTACCTTGAGAACTGAAGATCAGAAAGTTGTAACAGCCATTTATAGACCTTCAGAAATGCGGGTCTGATGTTTTGGTGCGACAGCTGAACCTGGTGGGCATGGGTGTGTAAATGTTGCAGTACCATTATTGTTATCTGGTTACCCAGGAGTGGATGGATGAGCTGCTTCAATGAAATGTGGTGTTGCTATTTAATCAACTGATCGGTACAGGAAAATCCTGCCCACAGCCATATGCCTCCGTTGTGTAGCCTTAGAGAATTCCCCTCTTCTGGGACAGAACCACTAGGAAAGGGACAACCTGGACTTCGGTGTCTTGCATTAGTATAGAACATTGAACTATAGGGGTTCTGAAGTCTAAATGGGCAAATGGAACTGCCTTGAAGGAGACCCAGGCTGTAAATACTGCCAAAAATGCTTGTAGATGCACCTGCGATGGAGCACATACACCAGTCACTTATCCAATAATTAACTGTACACTGCACTATTTGTATCACCATCAGTCACCTGTACAGGGCTTCCTCCCAGCTCCTCATCCAGCTGAGCACTCAGGAATGCCGATGCGGTGATCTCATCCTTTGAAGAGTCCAGACCCTGCCTGCAACAGAGAATGCAAATATCAGTCAGTGCACAATTTTCTGATAGTCCACCAATGCCACAACAAACATTCTGTACCTGTGAGCCAGTGGACAATGGAGAAGGACTAAATTACACCATTATTTTCAGGGACTGATGGCCTCCACCTAATTGATTTGGAACATGTAATTTACCTAAGGTTCCTATACTGTATAACAGTTCCTAACATTTCTAAATATATTTTTTAATAAAATTAAAGCTAGAGATTTTTTATTTTTACAAAATGTGACATTCGCAGGGTGGTGGGGGGGTATCTTAGCATGTGGTGGAAGTGGCAGTGCACCACTTTTGCACAGGTGCCCACAAGCTTCAAGCTACACCTCTGAGAACTCTCACACATAAAAACTGCTGTAAACAGCGAGAATGGGTTTTGCAGCAAGGTTTTAGTAAACATTGCGAAAAACTATTGGCAGCAAACAGAATCGCTGCTCCCAGAGATGGAAACATCTGGAATATTATTTACCAGGTGTAGATAATCTGTCCTTTCTTTCCACCATGGCTGTAACTGTACAAAATAATGTAACTGTCTCCCCCATAGAACTGTCCGTAGTTCGAAGCAGACACAGGTACTTTTTCTGATGCCTCAATGCGCCAAATCTGGGGGGAAAAGAAAAAAAGAACCAAACACATGAGCATGTTAGAAATAGAAAAAATAAAAACAAAAACAAAAAAAAAAAAAAAAAAAAAAAAAAAGGGAAGAAGCAGTCTCACAAATTTTGGTTTATGCCATGGAAGAACCACTATCAGAGCTGCATTCTGTGAACACCATTGTATGATCCAGACTCTTTTCCATGAACTTAAACCCAAATCAAAAAACTGTCAATACATACTATATTACATTATAGTCACACTCATTCATCCACTAGAGCATTGTTTCCTGTAGACTGCAAAATCATCATTGATCCTGCTGTTCACCGTCTCTCCCTCCCTGTCGGTGTCCCTGCTGCAGCCTAAGATTGTGTTGACCAGCTGCTGTCCAAATTTTGATATCATATACATTTAAATACCCGGGAATCAAATCTACAGCTTATTTTGGAGTCCTTTACGGACATTAATCTTTGGACAGTTATCAGGGCTTTTAAGGGGGGGGGGGGAAGAGTTCAGACTTCCCATTAACATGGTTAGGTAGAATTTTTTCAAGATGATTTTCTTGCCGAAGACCCTCTATATTCTTTCCAATCCTCATGCCAAACAAAATTATTCCGGTGCATTAACCCATTGCTTTGTTCCTTTTTATAGTGGGACAGGGTGCCTAGAGTGTCTTTGGAGATTTTACAACTTCCAGTTTGTAGAGGTGGTGTAGCACTACCCGATCTTCTTACAGATTACTTTTGCTTCACAGTCGGTGTATGGGCACTGGCGAAGGTTTCCTCCTTTGAATAATGAGGCAACAGTGGTAGAAGCTACCTTCTATTAAACCCTTTAATTTTATTTTTTTTATTTTATTATTTTTTTTGGAGGAGGGCTTCCCACTTCTGAGGGTATGACTATATTACAAATTTTTGAAAAGGATTTTTACCATATGCTCTAAACAAAATTTCAGATACGCCTGTAATGTCCTTCACTGAATACTTTTGTGGCACATTTACAACTTGGGTGAATTTCTCAGGTTGGAGGAGGGCCATAGATGGACATATATTACGGCATTTAACCACTTCAATACCCGCCAATAGTAATATGACGTCCGCAGATGGGATCTCCCATCCTGGGCGGAAGTCATATGACGTCCTGGGCTTCCCGGCGGTATAGGGGGCGCACGCACGCCCACCGAGGAGCCAAAGCGCGTGCCCAGCAACCGCGATGTCTGCCGGGCACCCGCGATCGCTTGTGACAGAGCAGGAACGTGGATCTGTGTGTGTGTGTTCTCTCTGTAAACACACAGAACCACATCCTCTCAGGGGAGAGGAGACAGATCAGTGCTCCTAGTATATTGGAACACCGATCGGTCTCCTCCCTCAGTCAGTCCCACCCCCCAGTTAGAATCACTCCCTAGGTAACACATTTAACTCCTTGATCGCCCCCTAGTGTTAACTCCTTCCCTGCCAGTGTCAACTATACAGTAATCAGTGCATATTTATAGCACTGATCGCTGTATAAATGTCAATGGTCCCAAAATAGTGTAAAAAAAAAAAAAGTGTCCGATGCAATGTCAGTCACGAAGTCACGAGAAGGAAAAAATAAATTATTACACACACACACACACACACACACACACACACACACACACATATACAATCTCCAATTGTGCAAGTTCTCCCACTTTAAAAGATGAGAGAGGACTGTAATTGTCATCATAGGTATACCTCAACTATGAGAGACAAAATGTGGAAAAACAAATCCAGACAGACAATCACATTGTCTGATTTTTGAAAGAATTTGCAAATCATGGTGGAAAATAAGTAAGTATTTGGTCAATATTAAAAGTTCATCTCAATACTTTGTTATTTATCCTTTGTTGGCAATGACAGAGGTCAAAAACGGTTTCTGTAAGTCTTCACAAGGTTGTCACACACTGTTGTTGGTATGTTGGCCCACTCCTTTGTTGCCCGGGCGGTGTGTTTGGGATCATTGTCATGCTGAAAGACTCAGCCACGTTTCATCTTCAATGCCCTTGCTGATGGGAGGAGGTTTGCACTCAAAATCTCAAGATACATGGCTCCATTCATTCTTTTATGTACACGGATCAGTCGACCTGTTTCCTTTGCAGAGAAACAGCCCCAAAGCATGATGTTGCCACCCCCATGCTTCACAGTAGGTATGGTGTTTTTTGGTTGCAACTCAGCATTCTCTCTCCTCCAAACACGAGTTGTGTTTCTACCAAACAGTTCTACTTTGGTTTCATCTGACCATATGACATTCTCTCAATCCTCTTCTGGATCATCCAAATGCTCTCTAGCAAACCTCAGACGGGCCCGGACATGTACTGCCTTAAGCAGGGGGACACGTCTGGCACTGCAGGATCTGAGTCCCTGGCGGCGTAGTGTGTTACTAATGGTAGCCTTTGTTACGTTGGTCCCAGCTCTCTGCAGGTCATTCACTAGGTTCCCCCGTGTGGTTCTGGGATTTTTGCTCACCGTTCTCGTGATCATTTTGACCCCACGGGATGAGATCTTGCGTGGAGCCCCAGATTGAGGGAGATTATCAGTGGTCTTGTAAATGTTCAATTTTGTAATTATTGCTCCCACAGTTGATTTCTTCACACCAAGCTGCTTGCCTATTGCAGATTCAGTCTTCCCAGCCTGGTGCAGGTCTACAATTTTGTTTCTGGTGTTCGACAGCTCTTTGGTCTTCACCATAGTGGAGTTTGGAGTGTGACTGTTTGAGGTTGTGTCTTTTATACTGATAACAAAGTTCAAACAGGTGCCATTAATACAGGTAATGAGTGGAGGACAGAGAAACCTCTTAAAGAAGAAGATACAGGTCTGTGAGAGCCAGAAATCTTGCTTGTTTGTAGGTGACCAAATACTTATTTTCCACCATAATTTGCAAATAAATTCTTCCAAAAATCAGACAATGTGATTGGATTGGTTTCCACATTTTGTCTCATAGTTGAGGTATACCTATGATGACAATTACAGGCCTCTCTCATCTTTTTAAGTGGGAGAACTTGCACAATTGGTGGCTGACTATATATATATATATATATATATATATATATATATATATATATATATATATATATATATATATATATATATATATATATATATATGAACATCAGGTGGGTTACCCTCTCTTATCTTGAAATCCTTGTTCAATCAAGGCACCGTCAGGGTGGACTCCCAAAACTCCACCATAAATGATAGAAAAAACACATGGAATGATGCTTGATGCCAAAAAGTGTCCTTTTACTGAAAAGTTAATCCATTAATTGTTTCAAAATACAAGCAAGCCACTGTACAGTTCCGAGCACAGATCGCTCTTCGTCAGGCTTTTCAGGCTGTGTGTGAACAGCTAAACCACACTGTGTTCTTTTATCCACACCCAGTCTGATACACACCTGTGTCACATAATTAATTATCCTATACAAAACACCTAAAACCATTCCAAATTTAACCCTATTGAATAAACCTACTACCCTAAAACCATCCTAAATTCCCCAATAGGGGATAATCTACAAAACAGGTTCATCATATTATATCTCAAATATCCTCATCATATCACTTATGAACCAATTATATTATCTCATTTCATTAGCTCAGTGTTTTGCAAATATTTCTCATGAATATACATATGTTGCTATTTCTGTTCATGTCTCAAAATTCTTCATGGATTCCAGTTGATATTCTGCTATCTAGTATTTCCAACGGGAGCCTTTGTGATCAATCTAAAGAAAATATAACATATTCAAAAATAGTCATACCTTCTAATCAATCTTGTACTATAAATTTTTAAACAAACAAAAACAAATCATAGTCCCTGTTCATACCATCAGGGTACAGGGACTGTAATTTGTTGATCCACCAAACTTCACGTCTTTTTAGTTTCAAAATCCTATCACCCCCTCTTTTGTCATGGGGAATCTCTTCTAAAACCATAAAGCGTAGATCGGTATCTTTGTGGCCCATTTCTGAGAAGTGACGCGATACAGGTAAACTTGATTGGGGATGTCTAATTGTACTACGGTGTCGTGCGATACGGTCTTTAATTTTTTGGGTGGTTTCCCCCACGTAAAGGAGATTGCAGGGGCATGTGAGAATGTAAATCACATATGATGACTGACAGGTGTAGAAACCGTTAATTATTTTCTTGTTAGTCCTAGGATGAGAAAAGTTATTCCCTTTGATAACTAAATTGCATTGAATGCAATTAAGACAAGGGTAACAGCCTTTTCTTTTACTGCCAAGAAAGGTCATCTTTTTCTCATCCTGCCTCTCTGGTTTAAATTCGGATCGCACTAAGAGATCGCGCAAAGTTTTATTGCGCCGGTATGCCTTCATCGGAGTTAACTGAAACTCCTCTATATGAGGATAGGATCGTTTCAATATCATCCAATGTTTTCTCAATACATTAAAGATCCTCTCGCTATAACTGTTAAACTGGAAGACAAATGGAATTCTAGGTTTGTCAACTGAATATCTCTTCCTATTGGGAATTTCAATAGGGTTCAAAATTTTATTTAATTCGTGTCGGATTATATTTTCTGGGTAGCCCCGCTCCTTAAACTTGCAGCACATTTCATCTAATCTTTCATTTTTAACTGTAGTATCACTCACTATTCGCGTCACTCTGAGAAGCTGGCTTCTAATGATAGAACTGAAGACATGAGGGGGATGATAGCTGTCATATCTCAATAGCTGATTCCTATCTGTAGGTTTCGTGTATATGTCAGTTTCAATCCGTCCCTGTTTTATATATGCCCGTATATCTAGAAAGGGGACCGAATCTCCGCCAATATGAATCTTGAACTGGATCTCTGGTGAAATACTATTAATCATCTCATCAAACATTTTGAGTGATTCAATGTTGCCCCGCCATATGACAAAAATGTCATCTATATAGCGCCACCAAGTGGCGCAATGTTCCCGAAACAGGTCATTCACAAAAATATGTTTTTGCTCAAAATCATGCATAAAATGAACAGGCATATGGCGGGGCAACATTAGAACCCATGGCTACCCCCGTCAATTGCACATAGTACCGGTCCTTAAAGAGAAAATAGTTATTGTACAAAATCAATCTAAACAGTTTCTCAAAAAAAATAATCTGAGCTTCTGAGTACTCCTGACATTTCCTAATTAGGCTTAGCGCTGCCTCAATGCCAGCCACATGAGGAATCGATGTATATAGACTTGTTACATCCCAAGTGACAAGGATATATTCATTCTGAATTTGTGGCAAGTCCCTGATCTTGGTTAGAAAGTCACCAGAGTCCTTGATGTAGGATGGGGTGGCCTTAACCAAGGGTGATAGTACTTTATCCAGTAACTTGGCCGTGGGTACAAAGATCGAATCCCTCCCCGATACAATCGGGCGTCCCGGTGGGGAATGTTTGTCCTTATGGATCTTGGGGAGTATATACAAGACCGGAATGCGGGTATGTGTTGGTAACAAAAATTCGCATAAATCATGTGAAATTAATCCTTCTTTTAATGCCGGTTTCACAATACTTTCCAAGATCTTTCTAATACTCCATGTGGGATCTGATTGTAAAGGTTTGTATACTGTGTCGTCATCCAATTGTCGCCTGATCTCATTCTCATAAGCCTGGGGGTTCGGTAGTCATTATGGACCCCCAGGCTTATGAGAATGAGATCAGGCGACAATTGGATGACGACACAGTATACAAACCTTTACAATCAGATCCCACATGGAGTATTAGAAAGATCTTGGAAAGTATTGTGAAACCGGCATTAAAAGAAGGATTAATTTCACATGATTTATGCGAATTTTTGTTACCAACACATACCCGCATTCCGGTCTTGTATATACTCCCCAAGATCCATAAGGACAAACATTCCCCACCGGGACGCCCGATTGTATCGGGGAGGGATTCGATCTTTGTACCCACGGCCAAGTTACTGGATAAAGTACTATCACCCTTGGTTAAGGCCACCCCATCCTACATCAAGGACTCTGGTGACTTTCTAACCAAGATCAGGGACTTACCACAAATTCAGAATGAATATATCCTTGTCACTTGGGATGTAACAAGTCTATATACATCGATTCCTCATGTGGCTGGCATTGAGGCAGCGCTAAGCCTAATTAGGAAATGTCAGGAGTACTCAGAAGCTCAGATTATTTTTTTTGAGAAACTGTTTAGATTGATTTTGTACAATAACTATTTTCTCTTTAAGGACCGGTACTATGTGCAATTGACGGGGGTAGCCATGGGTTCTAATGTTGCCCCGCCATATGCCTGTTCATTTATGCATGATTTTGAGCAAAAACATATTTTTGTGAATGACCTGTTTCGGGAACATTGCGCCACTTGGTGGCGCTATATAGATGACATTTTTGTCATATGGCGGGGCAACATTGAATCACTCAAAATGTTTGATGAGATGATTAATAGTATTTCACCAGAGATCCAGTTCAAGATTCATATTGGCGGAGATTCGGTCCCCTTTCTAGATATACGGGCATATATAAAACAGGGACGGATTGAAACTGACATATACACGAAACCTACAGATAGGAATCAGCTATTGAGATATGACAGCTATCATCCCCCTCATGTCTTCAGTTCTATCATTAGAAGCCAGCTTCTCAGAGTGACGCGAATAGGGAGTGATACTACAGTTAAAAATGAAAGATTAGATGAAATGTGCTGCAAGTTTAAGGAGCGGGGCTACCCAGAAAATATAATCCGACACGAATTAAATAAAATTTTGAACCCTATTGAAATTCCCAATAGGAAGAGATACTCAGTTGACAAACCTAGAATTCCATTTGTCTTCCAGTTTAACAGTTATAGCGAGAGGATCTTTAATGTATTGAGAAAACATTGGACGATATTGAAACGATCCTATCCTCATATAGAGGAGTTTCAGTTAACTCCGATGAAGGCATACCGGCGCAATAAAACTTTGCGCGATCTCTTAGTGCGATCCGAATTTAAACCAGAGAGGCAGGATGAGAAAAAGATGACCTTTCTTGGCAGTAAAAGAAAAGGCTGTTACCCTTGTCTTAATTGCATTCAATGCAATTTAGTTATCAAAGGGAATAACTTTTCTCACCCTAGGACTAACAAGAAAATAATTAACGGTTTCTACACCTGTCAGTCATCATATGTGATTTACATTCTCACATGCCCCTGCAATCTCCTTTACGTGGGGGAAACCACCCAAAAAATTAAAGACCGTATCGCACGACACCGTAGTACAATTAGACATCCCCAATCAAGTTTACCTGTATCGCGTCACTTCTCAGAAATGGGCCACAAAGATACCGATCTACGCTTTATGGTTTTAGAAGAGATTCCCCATGACAAAAGAGGGGGTGATAGGATTTTGAAACTAAAAAGACGTGAAGTTTGGTGGATCAACAAATTACAGTCCCTGTACCCTGATGGTATGAACAGGGACTATGATTTGTTTTTGTTTGTTTAAAAATTTATAGTACAAGATTGATTAGAAGGTATGACTATTTTTGAATATGCTATATTTTCTTTAGATTGATCACAAAGGCTCCCGTTGGAAATACTAGATAGCAGAATATCAACTGGAATCCATGAAGAATTTTGAGACATGAACAGAAATAGCAACATATGTATATTCATGAGAAATATTTGCAAAACACTGAGCTAATGAAATGAGATAATATAATTGGTTCATAAGTGATATGATGAGGATATTTGAGATATAATATGACGAACCTGTTTTGTAGATTATCCCCTATTGGGGAATTTAGGATGGTTTTAGGGTAGTAGGTTTATTCAATAGGGTTAAATTTGGAATGGTTTTAGGTGTTTTGTATAGGATAATTAATTATGTGACACAGGTGTGTATCAGACTGGGTGTGGATAAAAGAACACAGTGTGGTTTAGCTGTTCACACACAGCCTGAAAAGCCTGACGAAGAGCGATCTGTGCTCGGAACTGTACAGTGGCTTGCTTGTATTTTGAAACAAGTAATGGATTAACTTTTCAGTAAAAGGACACTTTTTGGCATCAAGCATCGTTCCATGTGTTATATATATATATATATACACACACACACACACATATTATATTATATTCACATACACACACACATATACACAAACAAAACTATCGCTATATGTGATGGAGACAGCTTTGGTGTTTGGAGCCTGAGTCAGACTTCTGTTATTCTTATTTACCGGTATTTATTAAAAAAGGTACTTATATACTTTTGTAGGGCTGCAGCTAGCGATTATTTGCATAATAACCTTAAAGTGAGGTGTATAATTTAATAAGTTTAAAATAAAAGGCAATTTCTTCTTAATTATCTCTATGCAGTGTTAAATATAAATAACCAAACTATATGGTTAGGGAGCAAAATCTCTAATCCACTCTGAGAATAACAGATTATGTATGACAGACTCCCTGGTCATAGGCAGGTTTTCTATTTTTTTTTTTCATAGGCAGGTGGTCTGATAAAAGCTACCTGTGCCTGTCATACAAAAAACAATGTATTCCTTAAAAAAAATAATTAAATAAATAGAAAACACATTTGTTCGATTTTCTAATTGTTAGTGGGGTCAAATTGATGTTAGTTTTTGACCATAGTGATGGGAATATTTGAAGAAACAGAATAGAAAACTTCTTAGTCAAAAGGAATTTTCAGACAGTGTATGGTTTTTGTTCGGAAATTGCATTCATTTTAAAACTGAATGTTAAAAGCAAGTGAAATTTTCAAAACTACATTCTTCCATTAAGTTTTACACATAGCAGCTCAGATTCTCCTCTTGTGGGGTCCCCCAGCGACGCTTCTGGCTCCTCCTGCCTTCAGAATGCCCCACTAGCAAGCTGCAAAGTATAGTATAAAGTGCCCCTACAGCAAGGTAAAAAAAAAAACAAAAAAAAAAACCTTCTGCCTTTAGAACCACTCACTTCCTGCCCAGGAGGCATTGCTCCTCACACATTCACAAGTGCTCAGGCACTTACTGACATGTATGGACGGTGTACTGAGCTGTAGGTGTGCTGCACTGTATTTCCTGATATGTACGGTAAACAAATAATGCATTCTGTATGCAGGCCAACTAATCGGCTGGCCGATTAATCAATTACCGGTAGTTGTTTCAGCCCTATACTTTTGTAATTTTTTTTTTTTTTTTTTTTTTTTTTTTAAACACACTACGAGTACCTTAACGCTACAGGTTATACAATGCCATTTCCCCATGTATCCATTTATGCGATATGTACATTGGTCTTTGTACACTGCTTACATATGGCCATAAAAATTAAATACAGTGGCATGATCTTTATACATAAAAAAGGAGATAATGGCAATTAAACATTGTAGGTTTAGTATCACTTTAAAAAAGGGAAATTTTTAGAGTCACAGTCAAAGACTTTTCCCATTTGCCTCAATAATAAAGTTTGCCAGGTTAAGGGTTAATGGACACTATTATAATGCATATGACAATGTGTGATCTAAAAATGCAATGCCATGCATTTTTAGGGAAAAAAAAATAAAAATAAAAAAATGGAATTGCTGGAATTGCTGTATCAAAAATTAAAATAGCCATCACAACACCTTTTTTGCATTTTGCTTTTTATATACTACTGGCTGCAATAAAGCCCCATTAGGGGGATTCTTTGTTTTTGCAAATGTGCTTTAGTTATATACACAATGCACAGCAACAGGTTCCCTTTAAAGCGCTTGTAAACCGCTGCATTTTTTTTTTTCTTACCTGCAAGGCAAAAGGCATAATGTGCTAGTATGCATCACATACTAGCACATTATGTGAAACTTAACTGAAAAATAAGCCTTCCAGCGATGCGATCGCTGGAGACAGCTTCCATCTTAACCAGTCTTGCTTCCGGGTTCGCGGACTCTGGCTCCGTGCTAATTTTGTCAAAGTTTTTGTCAGCGGCATTTTTACAGTGACGAAAACTAAAAAGTACAGAACCTTTTTGTCCACTGACAAAATCAAATCAATTTAGTTTTCATTAACGAACCGAAAATGGCAAGGGAGGGAGGTTTACCCTTGTGAACTTTGTTTCTCACACCACACAAGTGTCTGCTTTCCGTTCTCACTAAGCCTGGGCTACAAGCGTTTGGACAGAACATTCCCCTTGATCTGTCCTCCCTCCCTGTGCCTCCCGTCCATGTGCTGTATATGTGAAGAGGATGTGTGGGTGGGAAAGTTTCAATCAAGCAGCTGAAATATGAAACCTGGGACTGAGTGAGTGAGCAGTTCAGCACTGTGACCATACTCTCCCACTTCTACAATCCCTTCCTGTGAGGAAATGTGATATCACCTTCCCACTGCCTGTCAAATGCCTCTAAAAAGTGACTTGAGTATGGATCACTTTTCAATGGAGTGACAGTGCCTGCTGCAAGTGTGAACAACACTTGTATGCTGTGGTTTGGCCGCAGTGGTGGTGTATTCGCAATTTTCCTGCATGTTACTCCTGGTTATAACCGCAGCCCCATAGACTACTATCAGGTTGCACATTTTTGGGGTACATAGCCTGCTTGGCTCTACATACCACGCTTTATCTGTTGTTCGCGATCAGGTTTTGTACGCACCTTGTGTGATGGTCTGTACGTTTACCTATTTTTTTAAATAAAATTTTTATCTCAGATTTACCTGCACTGTGGAGCCCTATTTTCTTCTATTTTTCCTATGATTGATGCCGCTTTTGTGACAACTCATTATCGATCTGGATGTGGATGCTGCCTATACCATCTTATCTGCAGGTGTCCTGGCTGGAGAGCTCGTTTTGAAGGATCTTTTCATTCATAAATCATGCATTACAATTTAACTAAACCCATTTGATTTTAGTCGACTAAAATGTACTGCAGATTTAGTGGACTAAAACAATTGCAGATGACTAAAATGGAACTAAAACTAAATCGAAATTTGCTGCCAAAATTAAACATTGCTCTGGCTCTGACTGAGCTGTGATGACATCACTCCCGCGCAAGAGTGGCCGGTCACGGCATGGGACACTGAAGGAATGGCACGGTGGCTGTTTAAGAGCGCATGTGCTAGTGATGTCACTGGCTGCATGTACAGTTAATATCTCCTGAACGGTACACATTTAGGTGATATTTACAGTACCTATAGAGGAGCCTAAAAATATAGGCTTACCTATAGGTAAAACTCAAAAGATGGAAGTTTACTTCCTCTTTAATGCCAGCCTCACCAGCGGATTATACTTGCCCTCCCCCCCCCCCCCCCCCCTCTCGCTGCCTACTAACCCATAGGAGAGAGGAGAAGAAAATTTACACAGGGTTGGGGATTCTCTCCCTAATACTTCAAAGTACAAGGCATTTTTGTTTGTTCCCATCAGTTGAACGCAGTATTGGGGAAACACTTTTAAAAAAGTTAACCTTTTTTTCTGTACGGACAAAAGCACGGATTTTAGGAATATGTCATCACTGCAGGTTTCCCTACTGCAGTCTCCTCATTCAAAAAAACTTTCAGTGACAGTCGCAGCACCCACACTGCCCATACAATGTCACTATTTACTGTATATCCTAGTTGAACTCCATGTCAGTAACAGATATAAAAAACACAGAACAGCCTCATAACAGAATAAAAAACGAACACAAGAGAACTCAAAAAGAACATAAAATTAAGGAATAGCAGCCGGAGGACAATTTTACACATTACCAATCTATTTTTTCAGTTTATCTGCAGTCCTGACTGTAGTCTTGGTATGGGCAAACCATGTAGCTTATGTGAACACAAAAGTTCTGTTACTAAAATAATAGTTACAATCTACGCATCACCTTATGCTTTCTTTGAGGGTTTTTGGGCATTAAGACAAATGCTAGTCGTAAAAAGGAAAAAAGATTAAAAAAAAAAAAAAAAAAAAAAAAAAAAAGGGGGGGGGGGGGGGGGGGGGAGAAGGGAAGACGCTCAATTCTAGTTTGTTAGAAACTACTATTCCTAAAGTCAATAAGGCCTTTCCTAATGCACATAAAATAAAACGGGAAAAAAGCACTGTATGGAAGCTCTGCTAATAAGGTCATTGGTCACGGGTAAATCTATGAAACTGGCATCTCTTGTAAGGAGATCCATTGCTCCTGGATGACCAGAAGGGGGAGCTTCAGGATCATGTGGACATACAAAAAGACAGAAATCCAGTGCCAAGAGAGCATAGTGTAGTAAGTATATGTCACCATTAAAAAAGATGTAAATGCACTCAAACATGGTGAAGGGGAGAGCATAGTGTGGTAGACTGGCAGCAGATGTGACCACAGGATTGCTCTGAGGCTCAGGAGTGCTGGGGAAGCTCAGTCAGGTTGGATGGCATGCCCGCTGCAGCTCTAGGATAACTGCCAACTCCGCACCCAAGGAGGAAAAGCTGCCATTGTGAGCGCGCACATACACACCTCCTGGATGACGTCACACGCCGGGGGTTCCAAGATCCGGTACACATACATTTCAGGAGGAATTTCCCCTTCATCAGTCCCCTTCACCAGATTTGAGTTTTAATTAAAAAATAGTCATATATAATTGCTGCACTATGATCTTTTTGCACTGGATTTCGCGGTCCTTTGTCTTTCATTAAGACAAATGCTGACCACACACACACTGATGTTTTAATTGTCACAAAAAAAACAAACAAGCAATCACATTGATGAAGACAGCCTAGCGTCAGCATTTTAAATAATTTCACAAGGCTGACAGAAATGATGGTGGGAAGTTTTACGGCAGTGCATCGGTTTGGTCATTTTGATAAAATAATCTAAAAACTGTTGTGTATTTGGTCAGTGAAACTAATGTAAACAAGTGAACACTGATAAGACAGGGTTGTAAGAATTGCAGGTAGGACATTTCAGAGTCTTTGCCGACAGTTTTTATACATGTACTGAAACATGTGTCCTTCCTCACCTGTTTCGCTCCAGAGCCATCATCCACCATGCCGTGCTGTGCTGCCATGGCAGAGGAATCATGCAGAGAGCTAACATCAAAGGGAACGTTCTCGATCTTGGCAATGTTGTTGGGGATGTAGGCAATGCCCATCCCTTGTGTGGTGTCCTTGTCCCGCCAATTCTTGAAAAATTGTTTGAAGAGTGGAGTCTCTCCAGACTCAGGAAGAACTTGTATCTGCAGAGATAGAAAGAGCTAATGAAATGATAGGCGCAGCACACCACATCACAGGCTTCCAAGGTGGTCAGTAGGTCACTCTAAAACAATTCTACACTAAACTGTCTCTCCTGCAGCACCACCTTGTGGAAATATTTGAGTACAGGGACAAGGATCATCACAAAACTTAGTATTATTAATTACACAAGATTTTATATAGCGGCAACAATTTGAGAAGCGCTTTAAGACATATAGAAAGATGGGACACTCACAATACAATGCAAGAGGGTTAAGGAGGGCCCTGCTCATGACAGCTTACTGTCACTTGAGGGACAAACATATTGGTCATGTCCCCTGAACAATACATACAGAGAACAAGCAGAAATGATGTATCTAGTATCAGACGCCCCCGACTTTTCCCACTGTACGTTCTGAGCCGAAGACCGTTGTGCCCCATTACCTGTGTGTGTTTGGGATATCCCATTTTGGAGATAAATTCTGTGGCAGTCTTCAAGGCCATCTTCCTCTCTTCC
>JBBDGP010006059.1:0-52702 GCA_037952835.1 Lithobates septentrionalis | reverse complement strand
CCTCTCTGTCCCGTGTCCTCTCTGTCCCGTGTCCTCTCTGTCCCGTGTCCTCTCTGTCCCGTGTCCTCTCTGTCCCGTGTCCTCTCTGTCCCGTGTCCTCTCTGTCCCGTGTCCTCTCTGTCCCGTGTCCTCTCTCCTTTCCTCCCGATTCGGGTTCCCTGTGCACTGTCGTCTTCCCGTGTCCTCTCTGTTCCGTGTCCTCTCTGTTCCGTGTCCTCTCTGTTCCGTGTCCTCTCTGTTCCGTGTCCTCTCTGTCCCGTGTCCTCTCTGTCCCGTGTCCTCTCTGTCCCGTGTCCTCTCTGTCCCGTGTCCTCTCTGTTCCCTGTCCTCTCTGTTCCCTGTCCTCTCTGTTCCCTGTCCTCTCTGTTCCCTGTCCTCTCTGTTCCCTGTCCTCTCTGTTCCCTGTCCTCTCTGTTCCCTGTCCTCTCTGTCCCCTGTCCTCTCTGTCCCCTGTCCTCTCTCCTTTCCTCCCGATTCGGGTTCCCTGTGCACTGTTGTCTTCCCGTGTCCTCTCTGTCCCGTGTCCTCTCTGTCCCGTGTCCTCTCTGTCCCGTGTCCTCTCTGTCCCCTGTCCTCTCTGTCCCCTGTCCTCTCTGTCCCCTGTCCTCTCTGTCCCCTGTCCTCTCTGTCCCCTGTCCTCTCTGTCCCCTGTCCTCTCTGTCCCCTGTCCTCTCTGTCCCCTGTCCTCTCTGTCCCCTGTCCCCTGTCCTCTCTGTCCCCTGTCCTCTCTGTCCCCTGTCCTCTCTGTCCCCTGTCCTCTCTGTCCCCTGTCCTCTCTGTCCCCTGTCCTCTCTGTCCCCTGTCCTCTCTGTCCCCTGTCCTCTCTGTCCCCTGTCCTCTCTGTCCCCTGTCCTCTCTGTCCCGTGTCCTCTCTGTCCCGTGTCCCCTCTGTCCCATGTCCTCTCTCCTTTCCTCCCGATTCGGGTTCCCTGTGCACTGTCGTCTTCCCGTGTCCTCTCTGTTCCGTGTCCTCTCTGTTCCGTGTCCTCTCTGTTCCGTGTCCTCTCTGTTCCGTGTCCTCTCTGTTCCGTGTCCTCTCTGTTCCGTGTCCTCTCTGTTCCGTGTCCTCTCTGTTCCGTGTCCTCTCTGTTCCGTGTCCTCTCTGTTCCGTGTCCTCTCTGTTCCGTGTCCTCTCTGTTCCGTGTCCTCTCTGTTCCGTGTCCTCTCTGTTCCGTGTCCTCTCTGTCCCGTGTCCTCTCTGTCCCGTGTCCTCTCTGTCCCGTGTCCTCTCTGTCCCGTGTCCTCTCTGTCCCGTGTCCTCTCTGTCCCGTGTCCTCTCTGTCCCGTGTCCTCTCTGTCCCGTGTCCTCTCTGTCCCGTGTCCTCTCTGTCCCGTGTCCTCTCTGTCCCGTGTCCTCTCTGTCCCGTGTCCTCTCTGTTCCGTGTCCTCTCTGTTCCCTGTCCTCTCTGTCCCCTGTCCTCTCTGTCCCCTGTCCTCTCTGTCCCCTGTCCTCTCTGTCCCCTGTCCTCTCTGTCCCCTGTCCTCTCTGTCCCCTGTCCTCTCTGTCCCCTGTCCTCTCTGTCCCCTGTCCTCTCTCCTTTCCTCCCGATTCGGGTTCCCTGTGCACTGTTGTCTTCCCGTGTCCTCTCTGTCCCGTGTCCTCTCTGTCCCGTGTCCTCTCTGTCCCCTGTCCTCTCTGTCCCCTGTCCTCTCTGTCCCGTGTCCTCTCTGTCCCCTGTCCTCTCTGTCCCCTGTCCTCTCTCCTTTCCTCCCGATTCGGGTTCCCTGTGCACTGTTGTCTTCCCGTGTCCTCTCTGTCCCGTGTCCTCTCTGTCCCGTGTCCTCTCTGTCCCGTGTCCTCTCTGTCCCCTGTCCTCTCTGTTCCGTGTCCTCTCTGTCCCTGTCCTCTCTGTCCCCTGTCCTCGCTGTCCCCTGTCCTCTCTGTCCCCTGTCCTCTCTGTCCCCTGTCCTCTCTGTCCCCTGTCCTCTCTGTCCCCTGTCCTCTCTGTCCCGTGTCCTCTCTGTCCCGTGTCCCCTCTGTCCCGTGTCCTCTCTCCTTTCCTCCCGATTCGGGTTCCCTGTGCACTGTCGTCTTCCCGTGTCCTCTCTCTGTCCCGTGTCCTCTCTCTGTCCCGTGTCCTCTCTCTGTCCCGTGTCCTCTCTCTGTCCCGTGTCCTCTCTCTGTCCCGTGTCCTCTCTCTGTCCCGTGTCCTCTCTCTGTCCCGTGTCCTCTCTCTGTCCCGTGTCCTCTCTCTGTCCCGTGTCCTCTCTCTGTCCCGTGTCCTCTCTCTGTCCCGTGTCCTCTCTCTGTCCCGTGTCCTCTCTCTGTCCCGTGTCCTCTCTCTGTCCCGTGTCCTCTCTCTGTCCCGTGTCCTCTCTCTGTCCCGTGTCCTCTTTCCTTCATGTTCTGGATGTTTCCTCCTTGTATTGGGCCTGTCCATCCTGCAGATCTCTGCGTTCTCTTTTATAGAAGTAATTGAAAAATACCCGAATTCCCGGCTGGTGGCTGGTATTACGCCGTCTTCTCCCAGGTTGGTAACCGGACACCTGGGGGGAGGCGGATGGTGTCAGAGGGGGATCCGGCGAGGAGGTTGAAGGCCCGGCAGCTGTTCTCTCTCTTTCAAGTTGCTGATGATGAGAGAGGAGTGCGGAGGGGACGAGGGGTCCAGCTGCCACTTCTGTGGCCCGACGTTCCTGTCCAGTCAGATGACGTTTACTCACCAACCAACCTATTTACTATCAATTTCATCCGATCGATTTCGCAGGGAAATTCGGTGGGAGAGATGGAAATTCTGCATGTTTTTCTTAGGATGACTTTTCTCATCCTCATTTTACAATATTAGGACTGTCCAATGTCGCCCAATCGGCATCACCGGTACCAGATACATTGTTGTGGTATTTACTATCTTCAGACCAGAAACCCGACCACACACATTACAATGTGATTGTAGGACCTAAATATCCTCCCTTCAATGTGAATCCAGTCAGGTCCCCAATCTATATAACTATTGGTAAATTTAAATGTAAATTGTACAATTGGATTGTAGGGTGTGTGGCGACCGGAGACAACGGGTTCTGTAAATGATCAGCGTCTTCAGAAGCTGGGTGACCAGATATGTAAAATAGAAGAAATGCACCTTTTGAAGGTCTGCCTGTGAGCGCGCTGCCCCCGGTGGTCTCCCTGTGAGCGCGCCGCCCCCGGTGGTCTCCCTGTGAGCGCGCCGCCCCCGGTGGTCTCCCTGTGAGCGCGCCGCCCCCGGTGGTCTCCCTGTGAGCGCGCCGCCCCCGGTGGTCTCCCTGTGAGCGCGCCGCCCCCGGTGGTCTCCCTGTGAGCGCGCCGCCCCCGGTGGTCTCCCTGTGAGCGCGCCGCCCCCGGTGGTCTCCCTGTGAGCGCGCCGCCCCCGGTGGTCTCCCTGTGAGCGCGCCGCCCCCGGTGGTCTCCCTGTGAGCGCGCCGCCCCCGGTGGTCTGCCTGTGAGCGCGCCGCCCCCGGTGGTCTGCCTGTGAGCGCGCCGCCCCCGGTGGTCTGCCTGTGAGCGCGCCGCCCCCGGTGGTCTGCCTGTGAGCGCGCCGCCCCCGGTGGTCTCCCTGTGAGCGCGCCGCCCCCGGTGGTCTCCCTGTGAGCGCGCCGCCCCCGGTGGTCTGCCTGTGAGCGCGCCGCCCCCGGTGGTCTGCCTGTGAGCGCGCCGCCCCCGGTGGTCTGCCTGTGAGCGCGCCGCCCCCGGTGGTCTGCCTGTGAGCGCGCCGCCCCCGGTGGTCTGCCTGTGAGCGCGCCGCCCCCGGTGGTCTGCCTGTGAGCGCGCCGCCCCCGGTGGTCTGCCTGTGAGCGCGCCGCCCCCGGTGGTCTGCCTGTGAGCGGGCCGCCCCCGTGGTCTGCCTGTGAGCGGGCCGCCCCCGGTGGTCTCCCTGTGAGCGCGCCGCCCCCGGTGGTCTCCCTGTGAGCGCGCCGCCCCCGGTGGTCTGCCTGTGAGCGCGCCGCCCCCGGTGGTCTGCCTGTGAGCGCGCCGCCCCCGGTGGTCTGCCTGTGAGCGGGCCGCCCCCGGTGGTCTGCCTGTGAGCGGGCCGCCCCCGGTGGTCTGCCTGTGAGCGGGCCGCCCCCGGTGGTCTGCCTGTGAGCGGGCCGCCCCCGGTGGTCTGCCTGTGAGCGGGCCGCCCCGGTGGTCTGCCTGTGAGCGGGCCGCCCCCGGTGGTCTGCCTGTGAGCGGGCCGCCCCCGGTGGTCTGCCTGTGAGCGGGCCGCCCCCGGTGGTCTGCCTGTGAGCGGGCCGCCCCCGGTGGTCTCCCTGTGAGCGCGCCGCCCCCGGTGGTCTGCCTGTGAGCGGGCCGCCCCCGGTGGTCTGCCTGTGAGCGGGCCGCCCCCGGTGGTCTGCCTGTGAGCGGGCCGCCCCCGGTGGTCTGCCTGTGAGCGGGCCGCCCCCGGTGGTCTGCCTGTGAGCGGGCCGCCCCCGGTGGTCTGCCTGTGAGCGGGCCGCCCCCGGTGGTCTGCCTGTGAGCGGGCCGCCCCCGGTGGTCTGCCTGTGAGCGGGCCGCCCCCGGTGGTCTGCCTGTGAGCGGGCCGCCCCCGGTGGTCTGCCTGTGAGCGGGCCGCCCCCGGTGGTCTGCCTGTGAGCGGGCCGCCCCCGGTGGTCTGCCTGTGAGCGGGCCGCCCCCGGTGGTCTGCCTGTGAGCGGGCCGCCCCCGGTGGTCTGCCTGTGAGCGGGCCGCCCCCGGTGGTCTGCCTGTGAGCGCGCCGCCCCCGGTGGTCTGCCTGTGAGCGCGCCGCCCCCGGTGGTCTGCCTGTGAGCGCGCCGCCCCCGGTGGTCTCCCTGTGAGCGCGCCGCCCCCGGTGGTCTCCCTGTGAGAGCGCCGCCCCCGGTGGTCTCCCTGTGAGAGCGCCGCCCCCGGTGGTCTCCCTGTGAGCGCGCCGCCCCCCGGTGGTCTCCCTGTGAGCGCGCCGCCCCCGGTGGTCTCCCTGTGAGCGCGCCGCCCCCGGTGGTCTGCCTGTGAGCGCGCCGCCCCCGGTGGTCTCCCTGTGAGCGCGCCGCCCCCGGTGGTCTCCCTGTGAGAGCGCCGCCCCCGGTGGTCTCCCTGTGAGAGCGCCGCCCCCGGTGGTCTCCCTGTGAGCGCGCCGCCCCCGGTGGTCTCCCTGTGAGCGCGCCGCCCCTGGTGGTCTCCCTGTGAGCGCGCCGCCCCCGGTGGTCTGCCTGTGAGCGCGCCGCCCCCGGTGGTCTGCCTGTGAGCGCGCCGCCCCCGGTGGTCTCCCTGTGAGCGCGCCGCCCCCGGTGGTCTCCCTGTGAGCGCGCCGCCCCGGTGGTCTCCCTGTGAGCGCGCCGCCCCCGGTGGTCTGCCTGTGAGCGCGCCGCCCCCGGTGGTCTCCCTGTGAGCGCGCCGCCCCCGGTGGTCTCCCTGTGAGCGCGCCGCCCCCGGTGGTCTCCCTGTGAGCGCGCCGCCCCCGGTGGTCTGCCTGTGAGCGCGCCGCCCCCGGTGGTCTGCCTGTGAGCGCGCCGCCCCCGGTGGTCTGCCTGTGAGCGCGCCGCCCCCGGTGGTCTGCCTGTGAGCGCGCCGCCCCCGGTGGTCTGCCTGTGAGCGCGCCGCCCCCGGTGGTCTGCCTGTGAGCGCGCCGCCCCCGGTGGTCTGCCTGTGAGCGCGCCGCCCCCGGTGGTCTGCCTGTGAGCGGGCCGCCCCCGTGGTCTGCCTGTGAGCGGGCCGCCCCCGGTGGTCTCCCTGTGAGCGCGCCGCCCCCGGTGGTCTCCCTGTGAGCGCGCCGCCCCCGGTGGTCTGCCTGTGAGCGCGCCGCCCCCGGTGGTCTGCCTGTGAGCGCGCCGCCCCCGGTGGTCTGCCTGTGAGCGGGCCGCCCCCGGTGGTCTGCCTGTGAGCGGGCCGCCCCCGGTGGTCTGCCTGTGAGCGGGCCGCCCCCGGTGGTCTGCCTGTGAGCGGGCCGCCCCCGGTGGTCTGCCTGTGAGCGGGCCGCCCCCGGTGGTCTGCCTGTGAGCGGGCCGCCCCCGGTGGTCTGCCTGTGAGCGGGCCGCCCCCGGTGGTCTCCCTGTGAGCGCGCCGCCCCCGGTGGTCTGCCTGTGAGCGGGCCGCCCCCGGTGGTCTGCCTGTGAGCGGGCCGCCCCCGGTGGTCTGCCTGTGAGCGGGCCGCCCCCGGTGGTCTGCCTGTGAGCGGGCCGCCCCCGGTGGTCTGCCTGTGAGCGGGCCGCCCCCGGTGGTCTGCCTGTGAGCGGGCCGCCCCCGGTGGTCTGCCTGTGAGCGGGCCGCCCCCGGTGGTCTGCCTGTGAGCGGGCCGCCCCCGGTGGTCTGCCTGTGAGCGGGCCGCCCCCGGTGGTCTGCCTGTGAGCGGGCCGCCCCCGGTGGTCTGCCCTGTGAGCGGGCCGCCCCCGGTGGTCTGCCTGTGAGCGGGCCGCCCCCGGTGGTCTGCCTGTGAGCGCGCCGCCCCCGGTGGTCTGCCTGTGAGCGCGCCGCCCCCGGTGGTCTGCCTGTGAGCGCGCCGCCCCCGGTGGTCTCCCTGTGAGCGCGCCGCCCCCGGTGGTCTCCCTGTGAGAGCGCCGCCCCCGGTGGTCTCCCTGTGAGAGCGCCGCCCCCGGTGGTCTCCCTGTGAGCGCGCCGCCCCCGGTGGTCTCCCTGTGAGCGCGCCGCCCCCGGTGGTCTCCCTGTGAGCGCGCCGCCCCCGGTGGTCTGCCTGTGAGCGCGCCGCCCCCGGTGGTCTCCCTGTGAGCGCGCCGCCCCCGGTGGTCTCCCTGTGAGAGCGCCGCCCCCGGTGGTCTCCCTGTGAGAGCGCCGCCCCCGGTGGTCTCCCTGTGAGCGCGCCGCCCCCGGTGGTCTCCCTGTGAGCGCGCCGCCCCTGGTGGTCTCCCTGTGAGCGCGCCGCCCCCGGTGGTCTGCCTGTGAGCGCGCCGCCCCCGGTGGTCTGCCTGTGAGCGCGCCGCCCCCGGTGGTCTCCCTGTGAGCGCGCCGCCCCCGGTGGTCTGCCTGTGAGCGCGACAACCGTTGCTGCCATATTGTCAGATTTGTGTCTGTTCTCTCTAGGGTGTAATTGTATAGAATCCATTCACATATCTGGTGCCGGGTGGGTCGGGTCGGTGGTGGACGGCCGCACAGGCGCTGATGAAGGGAATCTGCAGCAGCTGCGGGGAAGGGGGGGGGCGCAGTTTAATGTGCGCTCTGGAGCAGTGTTATATCACCCTGCAGACAGAGAGGATCATGGGGGAAACCTGAGAAAGTGCCCCGGCTGCTTTGTGTGTTTCTCGCTGGGTTTGTTAGATGGAGGAGATAAGGTGAAAATCCCGTCTGTAACAATTGTGCAGTCTGCGGCCTCTGGGGGTCATTCGCTGCACACCATGCATGGAGCTCAGCTGTCTCGGCTTCCAGCCATAATTACAGGCAGGTGAGGAAGTGAACACCTGGACAAGACAGAGAGAAGCCCCGGGGCCCAACTGACAGGCCATGTCCACAACCTGCGCTGATTACATGCAAACCCTCTAGGCACAGGCTGCCATTCCACATCAATCACAGCGAGACACTGAGCGCACTTCTCATCCTGGGGGCCCAGACAAGACGGGGCCCCAAACACCTTGTCACATACAGGAAAGATCTTACTGCTACTTCCATTCTCCGTACATTACAGACTTCCAATGTCTTTTTCCATCCCTCTGACACACATCCAGGGTCCTCCCATCACTTGTTGTTGCATGTTCCTGAGAGGTGGCATTGTCCTCTGAGATTTTCCATAGAGAGAGGAGCTGGACAGGATCTCTTCCTGGATGGAGATTGCTCTGAGCTGTCTGTAGGGGGCATTTAGTTCCCCATGTATGGCATGATTGGACCGTGACGCTGGGGATTTAGGGAAATTTTCCGGGTTTGATTGAGTTTCGTTGCTGTCACACAGGCAGAACAAAGTCATTCTCCACACTACGGCCTGGAATGAGATCACAGGGCGAGAAGATGACCCCATTCCCTGCATATCGGGTGATGGCAGATTGGTCTGACCAGGCTGAGGAGGGTCCTCCTGGGGTGGATTAACCCCCTAAGTGGCTCCTACCTTCTGAGTCATCTCCTCTTCCCCAATCTCTGTTATACAAAGGCAACATCAAAGTAGTTCACCAAATCCATTTATCTTGTCAACAGCTGTGCGTTGTGTTATTAGAAATAATCCTTCTGAACGTACTTCCTGTGTCAGTTCAGATCCTAATTCTTTATTATAATCATTTTCTAGCCACTTTCTTCCCTTCCTTCAGTCTGGTCTCCTCCATCATCTTCTCACAACCCCCATCAGATGACCTTCCACCTCTGTCCATAATACCTGATCTCTTCCTCTACATCGCCTCCAACTCTTTCCATTACTCCTGATCTCTTCTCTCTTCTCCATCCCTGTCCATCATTCCTGATCTCTTCCTCTTCTCCATCCCTGTCCATCATTCCTGATCTCTTCCTCTTCTCCATCTCTGTCCATCATTCCTGATCTCTTCTCTCTTCTCCATCCCTGTCCATCATTCCTGATCTCTTCTCTCTTCTCCATCTCTGTCCATCATTCCTGATCTCTTCTTCTCTCTTCTCCATCTCTGTCCATCATTCCTGATCTCTTCTCTCTTCTCCATCCCTGTCCATCATTCCTGATCTCTTCTCTCTTCTCCATCTCTGTCCATCATTCCTGATCTCTTCTTCTCTCTTCTCCATCCCTGTCCATCATTCCTGATCTCTTCTTCTCTCTTCTCCATCTCTGTCCAACATTCCTGATCTCTTCTTCTCTCTTTTCCATCCCTGTCCATCATTCCTGATCTCTTCTTCTCTCTTCTCCATCTCTGTCCATCATTCCTGATCTCTTCTTCTCTCTTCTCCATCTCTGTCCATCATTCCTGATCTCTTCCTCTTCTCCATCTCTGTCCAACATTCCTGATCTCTTCCTCTTCTCCATCCCTGTCCATCATTCCTGATCTCTTCTCTCTTCTCCATCCCTGTCCATCATTCCTGATCTCTTCTCTCTTCTCCATCCCTGTCCATCATTCCTGATCTCTTCCTCTTCTCCATCTCTATCCAACATTCCTGATCTCATCCTCTTCTCCAACTCTATCCAGCATTCCTGATCTCTTCTTCTCTCTTTTCCATCCCTGTCCATCATTCCTGATCTCTTCTTCTCTCTTCTCCATCTCTGTCCATCATTCCTGATCTCTTCTTCTCTCTTCTCCATCTCTGTCCATCATTCCTGATCTCTTCCTCTTCTCCATCTCTGTCCAACATTCCTGATCTCTTCCTCTTCTCCATCCCTGTCCATCATTCCTGATCTCTTCCTCTTCTCCATCCCTGTCCATCATTCCTGATCTCATCCTCTTCTCCATCCCTGTCCCATCATTCCTGATCTCATCCTCTTCTCCAACTCTATCCATCATTCCTGATCTCTTCCTCTTCTCCATCCCTGTCCATCATTCCTGATCTCTTCCTCTTCTCCATCCCTGTCCATCATTCCTGATCTCTTCTTCTCTCTTCTCCATCTCTGTCCATCATTCCGGATCTCTTCCTCTTCTCCATCCCTGTCCATCATTCCTGATCTCTTCTTCTTCTCCAACTTTATCCATCATTCCTGATCTCTTCTTCTCTCTTCTCCATCTCTGTCCATCACTCCTGATCTCTTCCTCTTCTCCATCCCTGTCCATCATTCCTGATCTCTTCCTCTTCTCCATCTCTGTCCATCACTCCTGATCTCTTCCTCTTCTCCATCCCTGTCCATCATTCCTGATCTCTTCCTCTTCTCCATCTCTGTCCAACATTCCTGATCTCTTCCTCTCCTCCATCTCTGTCCAACATTCCTGATCTCTTCCTCTTCTCCATCCCTGTCCATCATTCCTGATCTCTTCCTCTTCTCCATCCCTGTCCATCATTCCTGATCTCTTCTTCTTCTCCATCTCTGTCCAACATTCCTGATCTCTTCCTCTTCTCCATCTCTATCCAACATTCCTGATCTCATCCTCTTCTCCAACTCTATCCATCATTCCTGATCTCTTCCTCTTCTCCATCTCTGTCCAACATTCCTGATCTCATCCTCTTCTCCAACTTTATCCATCATTCCTGATCTCTTCTTCTCTCTTCTCCATCTCTGTCCATCACTCCTGATCTCTTCCTCTTCTCCATCTCTGTCCAACATTCCTGATCTCTTCCTCTTCTCCATCCCTGTCCATCATTCCTGATCTCTTCCTCTTCTCCATCCCTGTCCATCATTCCTGATCTCTTCTCTCTTCTCCATCCCTGTCCACATTCCTGATCTCTTCCTCTTCTCCATCCCTGTCCATCATTCCTGATCTCTTCTCTCTTCTCCATCCCTGTCCAACATTCCTGATCTCTTCCTCTTCTCCATCCCTGTCCATCATTCCTGATCTCTTCCTCTTCTCCATCCCTGTCCATCATTCCTGATCTCTTCCTCTTCTCCATCCCTGTCCATCATTCCTGATCTTTTCCTCTTCTCCATCCCTGTCCATCATTCCTGATCTCTTCCTCTTCTCCATCCCTGTCCAACATTCCTGATCTCTTCTCTCTTCTCCATCCCTGTCCATCATTCCTGATCTCTTCTTCTCTCTCTTCTCCATCTCTGTCCAACATTCCTGATCTCTTCCTCTTCTCCAACTTTATCCATCATTCCTGATCTCTTCTTCTCTCTTCTCCATCCCTGTCCATCATTCCTGATCTCTTCTCTCTTCTCCATCCCTGTCCATCATTCCTGATCTCTTCTCTCTTCTCCATCCCTGTCCATCATTCCTGATCTCTTCCTCTTCTCCATCTCTGTCCATCATTCCTGATCTCTTCCTCTTCTCCATCTCTGTCCAACATTCCTGATCTCTTCCTCTTCTCCATCTCTGTCCAACATTCCTGATCTCATCCTCTTCTCCAACTCTATCCAGCATTCCTGATCTCTTCTTCTCTCTTCTCCATCCCTGTCCATCATTCCTGATCTCTTCTCTCTTCTCCATCCCTGTCCATCATTCCTGATCTCTTCTTCTCTCTCTTCTCCATCTCTGTCCAACATTCCGGATCTCTTCTTCTCTCTCTCCTCCACCTCTGTCCATAATACCTGATCTCTTCCTCTACATCGCCTCCAACTCTTTCCATTACTCCTGATCTCTTCCTCTTCTCCATCCCTGTCCATCATTCCTGATCTCATCCTCTTCTCCAACTCTATCCATCATTCCTGATCTCTTCTTCTCTCTTCTCCAACTCTGTCCATCATTCCTGATCTCTTCCTCTTCTCCATCCCTGTCCATCATTCCTGATCTCATCCTCTTCTCCAACTCTATCCATCATTCCTGATCTCTTCTTCTCTCTTCTCCAACTCTGTCCAACATTCCTGATCTCTTCCTCTTCTCCATCTCTGTCCATCATTCCTGATCTCTTCCTCTTCTCCATCTCTGTCCAACATTCCTGATCTCATCCTCTTCTCCAACTCTATCCAGCATTCCTGATCTCTTCTTCTCTCTTCTCCATCCCTGTCCATCATTCCTGATCTCTTCCTCTACATCGCCTCCAACTCTTTCCATTACTCCTGATCTCTTCCTCTTCTCCATCCCTGTCCATCATTCCTGATCTCTTCTCTCTTCTCCATCTCTGTCCATCATTCCTGATCTCTTCCTCTTCTCCAACTCTATCCATCATTCCTGATCTCTTCTTCTCTCTTCTCCATCTCTGTCCAACATTCCTGATCTCTTCCTCTTCTCCATCCCTGTCCATCATTCCTGATCTCTTCTCTCTTCTCCATCCCTGTCCATCATTCCCGATCTCTTCCTCTTCTCCATCCCTGTCCATCATTCCTGATCTCTTCTTCTTCTCCATCTCTGTCCATCATTCCTGATCTCTTCCTCTTCTCCAACTCTATCCATCATTCCTGATCTCATCCTCTTCTCCATCCCTGTCCATCATTCCTGATCTCTTCTTCTTCTCCATCTCTGTCCATCATTCCTGATCTCTTCTTCTCTCTTCTGCATCCCTGTCCATCATTCCTGATCTCTTCTTCTCTCTCTTCTCCATCTCTGTCCAACATTCCGGATCTCTTCTTCTCTCTCTCCTCCACCTCTGTCCATAATACCTGATCTCTTCCTCTACATCGCCACCAACTCTTTCCATTACTCCTGATCTCTTCCTCTTCTCCATCCCTGTCCATCATTCCTGATCTCTTCTCTCTTCTCCATCCCTGTCCAACATTCCTGATCTCTTCTTCTCTCTTCTCCATCCCTGTCCATCATTCCTGATCTCTTCTCTCTTCTCCATCCCTGTTCATCATTCCTGATCTCTTCTTCTCTCTTCTCCATCTCTGTCCATCATTCCTGATCTTTTCTTCTCTCTCTCCTCCACCTCTGTCCATAATACCTGATCTCTTCCTCTACATCGCCTCCAACTCTTTCCATTACTCCTGATCTCTTCCTCTTCTCCATCCCTGTCCATCATTCCTGATCTCTTCTCTCTTCTCCATCCCTGTCCAACATTCCTGATCTCTTCTTCTCTCTTCTCCATCCCTGTCCATCATTCCTGATCTCTTCTCTCTTCTCCATCCCTGTTCATCATTCCTGATCTCTTCTTCTCTCTTCTGCATCCCTGTCCATCATTCCTGATCTCTTCTTCTCTCTCTTCTCCATCCCTGTCCAACATTCCTGATCTCTTCTTCTCTCTTCTCCATCCCTGTCCATCATTCCTGATCTCTTCTCTCTTCTCCATCCCTGTCCATCATTCCTGATCTCTTCCTCTTCTCCATCCCTGTCCATCATTCCTGATCTCATCCTCTTCTCCAACTCTATCCATCATTCCTGATCTCTTCTTCTCTCTTCTCCAACTCTGTCCATCATTCCTGATCTCTTCCTCTTCTCCAACTCTGTCCATCATTCCTGATCTCTTCCTCTTCTCCATCTCTGTCCATCATTCCTGATCTCTTCCTCTTCTCCATCCCTGTCCATCATTCCTGATCTCTTCTCTCTTCTCCATCCCTGTCCATCATTCCTGATCTCTTCTCTCTTCTCCATCCCTGTCCATCATTCCTGATCTCTTCCTCTTCTCCAACTCTGTCCATCATTCCTGATCTCTTCCTCTTCTCCATCCCTGTCCATCATTCCTGATCTCATCCTCTTCTCCAACTCTATCCATCATTCCTGATCTCTTCTTCTCTCTTCTCCAACTCTGTCCATCATTCCTGATCTCTTCCTCTTCTCCAACTCTGTCCATCATTCCTGATCTCTTCCTCTTCTCCAACTCTGTCCATCATTCCTGATCTCTTCCTCTCCTCCATCCCTGTCCATCATTCCTGATCTCTTCCTCTTCTCCATCCCTGTCCATCATTCCTGATCTCTTCCTCTTCTCCATCCCTGTCCATCATTCCTGATCTCTTCTCTCTTCTCCATCCCTGTCCAACATTCCTGATCTCTTCTTCTCTCTTCTCCATCCCTGTCCATCATTCCTGATCTCTTCTCTCTTCTCCATCCCTGTCCATCATTCCTGATCTCTTCTTCTCTCTTCTCCATCTCTGTCCATCATTCCTGATCTTTTCTTCTCTCTCTCCTCCACCTCTGTCCATAATACCTGATCTCTTCCTCTACATCGCCTCCAACTCTTTCCATTACTCCTAATCTCTTCCTCTTCTCCATCCCTGTCCATCATTCCTGATCTCTTCTCTCTTCTCCATCCCTGTCCATCATTCCTGATCTCTTCCTCTTCTCCATCCCTGTCCATCATTCCTGATCTCATCCTCTTCTCCAACTCTATCCATCATTCCTGATCTCTTCTTCTCTCTTCTCCAACTCTGTCCATCATTCCTGATCTCTTCCTCTTCTCCAACTCTGTCCATCATTCCTGATCTCATCCTCTTCTCCAACTCTATCCATCATTCCTGATCTCTTCTTCTCTCTTCTCCAACTCTGTCCATCATTCCTGATCTCTTCCTCTTCTCCAACTCTGTCCATCATTCCTGATCTCTTCCTCTTCTCCATCTCTGTCCATCATTCCTGATCTCTTCCTCTTCTCCATCCCTGTCCATCATTCCTGATCTCTTCTCTCTTCTCCATCCCTGTCCATCATTCCTGATCTCTTCCTCTTCTCCAACTCTGTCCATCATTCCTGATCTCTTCCTCTTCTCCATCCCTGTCCATCATTCCTGATCTCTTCCTCTACATCGCCTCCAACTCTTTCCATTACTCCTAATCTCTTCCTCTTCTCCATCCCTGTCCATCATTCCTGATCTCTTCTCTCTTCTCCATCCCTGTCCATCATTCCTGATCTCTTCCTCTTCTCCATCCCTGTCCATCATTCCTGATCTCATCCTCTTCTCCAACTCTATCCATCATTCCTGATCTCTTCTTCTCTCTTCTCCAACTCTGTCCATCATTCCTGATCTCTTCCTCTTCTCCAACTCTGTCCATCATTCCTGATCTCATCCTCTTCTCCAACTCTATCCATCATTCCTGATCTCTTCTTCTCTCTTCTCCAACTCTGTCCATCATTCCTGATCTCTTCCTCTTCTCCAACTCTGTCCATCATTCCTGATCTCTTCCTCTTCTCCATCTCTGTCCATCATTCCTGATCTCTTCCTCTTCTCCATCCCTGTCCATCATTCCTGATCTCTTCTCTCTTCTCCATCCCTGTCCATCATTCCTGATCTCTTCCTCTTCTCCAACTCTGTCCATCATTCCTGATCTCTTCCTCTTCTCCATCCCTGTCCATCATTCCTGATCTCTTCCTCTACATCGCCTCCAACTCTTTCCATTACTCCTGATCTCTTCCTCTTCTCCATCCCTGTCCATCATTCCTGATCTCTTCTTCTTCTCCATCTCTGTCCAACATTCCTGATCTCTTCCTCTTCTCCATCCCTGTCCAACATTCCTGATCTCTTCCTCTTCTCCATCCCTGTCCATCATTCCTGATCTCTTCCTCTTCTCCATCCCTGTCCATCATTCCTGATCTCTTCCTCTTCTCCATCCCTGTCCATCATTCCTGATCTCTTCCTCTTCTCCATCTCTGTCCAACATTCCTGATCTCTTCCTCTTCTCCATCTCTGTCCAACATTCCTGATCTCATCCTCTTCTCCAACTCTATCCATCATTCCTGATCTCTTCCTCTTCTCCATCTCTGTCCAACATTCCTGATCTCATCCTCTTCTCCAACTCTATCCATCATTCCTGATCTCTTCCTCTTCTCCATCTCTGTCCAACATTCCTGATCTCTTCCTCTTCTCCATCCCTGTCCATCATTCCTGATCTCTTCCTCTTCTCCATCCCTGTCCATCATTCCTGATCTCATCCTCTTCTCCAACTCTATCCATCATTCCTGATCTCTTCCTCTTCTCCAACTCTGTCCATCATTCCTGATCTCTTCCTCTTCTCCATCCCTGTCCATCATTCCTGATCTCATCCTCTTCTCCAACTCTATCCATCATTCCTGATCTCTTCTTCTCTCTTCTCCAACTCTGTCCATCATTCCTGATCTCTTCCTCTTCTCCAACTCTGTCCATCATTCCTGATCTCTTCCTCTTCTCCAACTCTGTCCATCATTCCTGATCTCTTCCTCTCCTCCATCCCTGTCCATCATTCCTGATCTCTTCCTCTTCTCCATCCCTGTCCATCATTCCTGATCTCTTCCTCTTCTCCATCCCTGTCCATCATTCCTGATCTCTTCTCTCTTCTCCATCCCTGTCCAACATTCCTGATCTCTTCTTCTCTCTTCTCCATCCCTGTCCATCATTCCTAATCTCTTCCTCTTCTCCATCCCTGTCCATCATTCCTGATCTCTTCTCTCTTCTCCATCCCTGTCCATCATTCCTGATCTCTTCCTCTTCTCCATCCCTGTCCATCATTCCTGATCTCATCCTCTTCTCCAACTCTATCCATCATTCCTGATCTCTTCTTCTCTCTTCTCCAACTCTGTCCATCATTCCTGATCTCTTCCTCTTCTCCAACTCTGTCCATCATTCCTGATCTCTTCCTCTTCTCCATCTCTGTCCATCATTCCTGATCTCTTCCTCTTCTCCATCCCTGTCCATCATTCCTGATCTCTTCTCTCTTCTCCATCCCTGTCCATCATTCCTGATCTCTTCCTCTTCTCCAACTCTGTCCATCATTCCTGATCTCTTCCTCTTCTCCATCCCTGTCCATCATACCTGATCTCTTCCTCTACATCGCCTCCAACTCTTTCCATTACTCCTGATCTCTTCCTCTTCTCCATCCCTGTCCATCATTCCTGATCTCTTCTTCTCTCTTCTCCATCCCTGTCCATCATTCCTGATCTCTTCTCTCTTCTCCATCCCTGTCCATCATTCCTGATCTCTTCCTCTACATCGCCTCCAACTCTTTCCATTACTCCTGATCTCTTCCTCTTCTCCATCCCTGTCCATCATTCCTGATCTCTTCTTCTTCTCCATCTCTGTCCAACATTCCTGATCTCTTCCTCTTCTCCAACTCTATCCATCATTCCTGATCTCTTCTTCTCTCTTCTCCATCTCTGTCCATCATTCCTGATCTCTTCCTCTTCTCCATCCCTGTCCATCATTCCTGATCTCTTCCTCTACATCGCCTCCAACTCTTTCCATTACTCCTGATCTCTTCCTCTTCTCCATCTCTGTCCAACATTCCTGATCTCATCCTCTTCTCCATCTCTGTCCATCATTCCTGATCTCTTCCTCTTCTCCAACTCTATCCATCATTCCTGATCTCTTCTTCTCTCTTCTCCATCTCTGTCCATCATTCCTGATCTCTTCTCTCTTCTCCATCCCTGTCCATCATTCCTGATCTCTTCCTCTACATCGCCTCCAACTCTTTCCATTACTCCTGATCTCTTCCTCTTCTCCATCCCTGTCCATCATTCCTGATCTCTTCTTCTTCTCCATCTCTGTCCAACATTCCTGATCTCTTCCTCTTCTCCATCCCTGTCCAACATTCCTGATCTCTTCCTCTTCTCCATCCCTGTCCATCATTCCTGATCTCTTCCTCTTCTCCATCCCTGTCCATCATTCCTGATCTCTTCCTCTTCTCCATCCCTGTCCATCATTCCTGATCTCTTCCTCTTCTCCATCTCTGTCCAACATTCCTGATCTCTTCCTCTTCTCCATCTCTGTCCAACATTCCTGATCTCATCCTCTTCTCCAACTCTATCCATCATTCCTGATCTCTTCCTCTTCTCCATCTCTGTCCAACATTCCTGATCTCTTCCTCTTCTCCATCCCTGTCCATCATTCCTGATCTCTTCCTCTTCTCCATCCCTGTCCATCATTCCTGATCTCATCCTCTTCTCCAACTCTATCCATCATTCCTGATCTCTTCCTCTTCTCCATCTCTGTCCAACATTCCTGATCTCATCCTCTTCTCCAACTCTATCCATCATTCCTGATCTCTTCCTCTTCTCCATCTCTGTCCAACATTCCTGATCTCTTCTCTCTTCTCCATCCCTGTCCATCATTCCTGATCTCTTCTCTCTTCTCCATCCCTGTCCATCATTCCTGATCTCATCCTCTTCTCCAACTCTATCCATCATTCCTGATCTCTTCTTCTCTCTTCTCCATCCCTGTCCATCATTCCTGATCTCTTCTCTCTTCTCCAACTCTTTCCATTACTCCTGATCTTTTCCTCTTCTCCATCCCTGTCCATCATTCCTGATCTCTTCTCTCTTCTCCATCCCTGTCCATCATTCCTGATCTCTTCTCTCTTCTCCATCCCTGTCCATCATTCCTGATCTCATCCTCTTCTCCAACTCTATCCATCATTCCTGATCTCTTCTTCTCTCTTCTCCATCTCTGTCCATCATTCCTGATCTCTTCCTCTACATCGCCACCAACTCTTTCCATTACTCCTGATCTCTTCCTCTTCTCCATCCCTGTCCATCATTCCTGATCTCTTCTTCTCTCTTCTCCATCCCTGTCCATCATTCCTGATCTCTTCTTCTCTCTTCTCCATCCCTGTCCATCATTCCTGATCTCTTCTTCTCTCTCTTCTCCATCTCTGTCCAACATTCCGGATCTCTTCTTCTCTCTCTCCTCCATCCCTGTCCATAATACCTGATCTCTTCCTCTACATCGCCTCCAACTCTTTCCATTACTCCTGATCTCTTCCTCTTCTCCATCCCTGTCCATCATTCCTGATCTCTTCTCTCTTCTCCAACTCTATCCATCATTCCTGATCTCTTCCTCTTCTCCATCCCTGTCCATCATTCCTGATCTCTTCTTCTCCATCTCTGTCCATCATTCCTGATCTCTTCCTCTTCTCCAACTCTATCCATCATTCCTGATCTCTTCTTCTCTCTTCTCCATCTCTGTCCATCATTCCTGATCTCTTCCTCATCTCCATCCCTGTCCATCATTCCTGATCTCTTCCTCTACATCGCCTCCAACTCTTTCCATTACTCCTGATCTCTTCCTCTTCTCCATCCCTGTCCATCATTCCTGATCTCTTCTCTCTTCTCCATCCCTGTCCATCATTCCTGATCTCTTCCTCTTCTCCATCCCTGTCCATCATTCCTGATCTCTTCTTCTTCTCCATCTCTGTCCAACATTCCTGATCTCTTCCTCTTCTCCATCCCTGTCCATCATTCCTGATCTCTTCCTCTTCTCCATCTCTGTCCATCATTCCTGATCTCTTCCTCTTCTCCATCCCTGTCCATCATTCCTGATCTCTTCCTCTTCTCCATCTCTGTCCAACATTCCTGATCTCATCCTCTTCTCCAACTCTATCCATCATTCCTGATCTCTTCCTCTTCTCCATCTCTGTCCAACATTCCTGATCTCTTCCTCTTCTCCATCCCTGTCCATCATTCCTGATCTCTTCCTCTTCTCCATCCCTGTCCATCATTCCTGATCTCTTCCTCTTCTCCATCTCTGTCCAACATTCCTGATCTCATCCTCTTCTCCAACTCTATCCAGCATTCCTGATCTCTTCTTCTCTCTTCTCCATCCCTGTCCATCATTCCTGATCTCTTCTCTCTTCTCCATCCCTGTCCATCATTCCTGATCTCTTCTTCTCTCTTCTCCATCTCTGTCCATCATTCCTGATCTCTTCTTCTCTCTCTTCTCCATCTCTGTCCAACATTCCGGATCTCTTCTTCTCTCTCTCCTCCACCTCTGTCCATAATACCTGATCTCTTCCTCTACATCGCCTCCAACTCTTTCCATTACTCCTGATCTCTTCCTCTTCTCCATCCCTGTCCATCATTCCTGATCTCTTCTCTCTTCTCCATCCCTGTCCATCATTCCTGATATCTTCTCTCTTCTCCATCCCTGTCCATCATTCCTGATCTCATCCTCTTCTCCAACTCTATCCATCATTCCTGATCTCTTCTTCTCTCTTCTCCATCTCTATCCATCACTCCTGATCTCTTCCTCTTCTCCATCCCTGTCCATCATTCCTGATCTCTTCCTCTTCTCCATCTCTGTCCAACATTCCTGATCTCATCCTCTTCTCCAACTCTATCCATCATTCCTGATCTCTTCCTCTTCTCCATCTCTGTCCAATATTCCTGATCTCATCCTCTTCTCCAACTCTATCCATCATTCCTGATCTCTTCCTCTTCTCCATCTCTGTCCAACATTCCTGATCTCTTCCTCTTCTCCATCCCTGTCCATCATTCCTGATCTCTTCCTCTTCTCCATCCCTGTCCATCATTCCTGATCTCTTCCTCTTCTCCATCTCTGTCCAACATTCCTGATCTCTTCTCTCTTCTCCATCCCTGTCCATCATTCCTGATCTCTTCTCTCTTCTCCATCCCTGTCCATCATTCCTGATCTCATCTTCTTCTCCATCTCTGTCCAACATTCCTGATCTCTTCCTCTTCTCCATCCCTGTCCATCATTCCTGATCTCTTCCTCTTCTCCATCCCTGTCCATCATTCCTGATCTCTTCCTCTTCTCCATCTCTGTCCAACATTCCTGATCTCTTCCTCTTCTCCATCTCTGTCCAACATTCCTGATCTCATCCTCTTCTCCATCCCTGTCCAACATTCCTGATCTCTTCCTCTTCTCCATCCCTGTCCATCATTCCTGATCTCTTCCTCTTCTCCATCTCTGTCCATCATTCCTGATCTCTTCCTCTTCTCCATCTCTGTCCAACATTCCTGATCTCATCCTCTTCTCCATCCCTGTCCAACATTCCTGATCTCTTCCTCTTCTCCATCCCTGTCCATCATTCCTGATCTCTTCCTCTTCTCCATCTCTGTCCAACATTCCTGATCTCATCCTCTTCTCCATCTCTGTCCAACATTCCTGATCTCATCCTCTTCTCCATCCCTGTCCAACATTCCTGATCTCTTCCTCTTCTCCAACTCTATCCATCATTCCTGATCTCTTCCTCTTCTCCATCTCTGTCCAACATTCCTGATCTCATCCTCTTCTCCAACTCTATCCATCATTCCTGATCTCTTCCTCTTCTCCATCTCTGTCCAACATTCCTGATCTCTTCCTCTTCTCCATCTCTGTCCAACATTCCTGATCTCATCCTCTTCTCCAACTCTATCCATCATTCCTGATCTCTTCCTCTTCTCCATCTCTGTCCAACATTCCTGATCTCTTCTCTCTTCTCCATCCCTGTCCATCATTCCTGATCTCTTCTCTCTTCTCCATCCCTGTCCATCATTCCTGATCTCATCCTCTTCTCCAACTCTATCCATCATTCCTGATCTCTTCTTCTCTCTTCTCCATCCCTGTCCATCATTCCTGATCTCTTCTCTCTTCTCCAACTCTTTCCATTACTCCTGATCTTTTCCTCTTCTCCATCCCTGTCCATCATTCCTGATCTCTTCTCTCTTCTCCATCCCTGTCCATCATTCCTGATCTCTTCTCTCTTCTCCATCCCTGTCCATCATTCCTGATCTCATCCTCTTCTCCAACTCTATCCATCATTCCTGATCTCTTCTTCTCTCTTCTCCATCTCTGTCCATCATTCCTGATCTCTTCCTCTACATCGCCACCAACTCTTTCCATTACTCCTGATCTCTTCCTCTTCTCCATCCCTGTCCATCATTCCTGATCTCTTCTTCTCTCTTCTCCATCCCTGTCCATCATTCCTGATCTCTTCTTCTCTCTTCTCCATCCCTGTCCATCATTCCTGATCTCTTCTTCTCTCTCTTCTCCATCTCTGTCCAACATTCCGGATCTCTTCTTCTCTCTCTCCTCCATCCCTGTCCATAATACCTGATCTCTTCCTCTACATCGCCTCCAACTCTTTCCATTACTCCTGATCTCTTCCTCTTCTCCATCCCTGTCCATCATTCCTGATCTCTTCTCTCTTCTCCAACTCTATCCATCATTCCTGATCTCTTCCTCTTCTCCATCCCTGTCCATCATTCCTGATCTCTTCTTCTCCATCTCTGTCCATCATTCCTGATCTCTTCTCTCTTCTCCAACTCTATCCATCATTCCTGATCTCTTCCTCTTCTCCATCCCTGTCCATCATTCCTGATCTCTTCTTCTCCATCTCTGTCCATCATTCCTGATCTCTTCCTCTTCTCCAACTCTATCCATCATTCCTGATCTCTTCTTCTCTCTTCTCCATCCCTGTCCATCATTCCTGATCTCTTCCTCTTCTCCATCCCTGTCCATCATTCCTGATCTCTTCTTCTTCTCCATCTCTGTCCAACATTCCTGATCTCTTCCTCTTCTCCATCCCTGTCCATCATTCCTGATCTCTTCCTCTTCTCCATCTCTGTCCAACATTCCTGATCTCATCCTCTTCTCCAACTCTATCCATCATTCCTGATCTCTTCCTCTTCTCCATCTCTGTCCAACATTCCTGATCTCTTCCTCTTCTCCATCCCTGTCCATCATTCCTGATCTCTTCCTCTTCTCCATCCCTGTCCATCATTCCTGATCTCTTCCTCTTCTCCATCTCTGTCCAACATTCCTGATCTCATCCTCTTCTCCAACTCTATCCAGCATTCCTGATCTCTTCTTCTCTCTTCTCCATCCCTGTCCATCATTCCTGATCTCTTCTCTCTTCTCCATCCCTGTCCATCATTCCTGATCTCTTCTTCTCTCTTCTCCATCTCTGTCCATCATTCCTGATCTCTTCTTCTCTCTCTTCTCCATCTCTGTCCAACATTCCGGATCTCTTCTTCTCTCTCTCCTCCACCTCTGTCCATAATACCTGATCTCTTCCTCTACATCGCCTCCAACTCTTTCCATTACTCCTGATCTCTTCCTCTTCTCCATCCCTGTCCATCATTCCTGATCTCTTCTCTCTTCTCCATCCCTGTCCATCATTCCTGATATCTTCTCTCTTCTCCATCCCTGTCCATCATTCCTGATCTCATCCTCTTCTCCAACTCTATCCATCATTCCTGATCTCTTCTTCTCTCTTCTCCATCTCTATCCATCACTCCTGATCTCTTCCTCTTCTCCATCCCTGTCCATCATTCCTGATCTCTTCCTCTTCTCCATCTCTGTCCAACATTCCTGATCTCATCCTCTTCTCCAACTCTATCCATCATTCCTGATCTCTTCCTCTTCTCCATCTCTGTCCAATATTCCTGATCTCATCCTCTTCTCCAACTCTATCCATCATTCCTGATCTCTTCCTCTTCTCCATCTCTGTCCAACATTCCTGATCTCTTCCTCTTCTCCATCCCTGTCCATCATTCCTGATCTCTTCCTCTTCTCCATCCCTGTCCATCATTCCTGATCTCTTCCTCTTCTCCATCTCTGTCCAACATTCCTGATCTCTTCTCTCTTCTCCATCCCTGTCCATCATTCCTGATCTCTTCTCTCTTCTCCATCCCTGTCCATCATTCCTGATCTCATCTTCTTCTCCATCTCTGTCCAACATTCCTGATCTCTTCCTCTTCTCCATCCCTGTCCATCATTCCTGATCTCTTCCTCTTCTCCATCCCTGTCCATCATTCCTGATCTCTTCCTCTTCTCCATCCCTGTCCATCATTCCTGATCTCTTCCTCTTCTCCATCTCTGTCCAACATTCCTGATCTCTTCTCTCTTCTCCATCCCTGTCCATCATTCCTGATCTCTTCTCTCTTCTCCATCCCTGTCCATCATTCCTGATCTCATCTTCTTCTCCATCTCTGTCCAACATTCCTGATCTCTTCCTCTTCTCCATCCCTGTCCATCATTCCTGATCTCTTCCTCTTCTCCATCCCTGTCCATCATTCCTGATCTCTTCCTCTTCTCCATCTCTGTCCAACATTCCTGATCTCTTCCTCTTCTCCATCTCTGTCCAACATTCCTGATCTCATCCTCTTCTCCATCCCTGTCCAACATTCCTGATCTCTTCCTCTTCTCCATCCCTGTCCATCATTCCTGATCTCTTCCTCTTCTCCATCTCTGTCCAACATTCCTGATCTCATCCTCTTCTCCATCCCTGTCCAACATTCCTGATCTCTTCCTCTTCTCCAACTCTATCCATCATTCCTGATCTCTTCCTCTTCTCCATCTCTGTCCAACATTCCTGATCTCATCCTCTTCTCCAACTCTATCCATCATTCCTGATCTCTTCCTCTTCTCCATCTCTGTCCAACATTCCTGATCTCTTCCTCTTCTCCATCTCTGTCCAACATTCCTGATCTCATCCTCTTCTCCAACTCTATCCATCATTCCTGATCTCTTCCTCTTCTCCATCTCTGTCCAACATTCCTGATCTCTTCTCTCTTCTCCATCCCTGTCCATCATTCCTGATCTCTTCTCTCTTCTCCATCCCTGTCCATCATTCCTGATCTCATCCTCTTCTCCAACTCTATCCATCATTCCTGATCTCTTCTTCTCTCTTCTCCATCCCTGTCCATCATTCCTGATCTCTTCTCTCTTCTCCAACTCTTTCCATTACTCCTGATCTCTTCCTCTTCTCCATCCCTGTCCATCATTCCTGATCTCTTCTCTCTTCTCCATCCCTGTCCATCATTCCTGATCTCTTCTCTCTTCTCCATCCCTGTCCATCATTCCTGATCTCATCCTCTTCTCCAACTCTATCCATCATTCCTGATCTCTTCTTCTCTCTTCTCCATCTCTGTCCATCATTCCTGATCTCTTCCTCTACATCGCCACCAACTCTTTCCATTACTCCTGATCTCTTCCTCTTCTCCATCCCTGTCCATCATTCCTGATCTCTTCTTCTCTCTTCTCCATCCCTGTCCATCATTCCTGATCTCTTCTTCTCTCTTCTCCATCCCTGTCCATCATTCCTGATCTCTTCTTCTCTCTCTTCTCCATCTCTGTCCAACATTCCGGATCTCTTCTTCTCTCTCTCCTCCACCTCTGTCCATAATACCTGATCTCTTCCTCTACATCGCCTCCAACTCTTTCCATTACTCCTGATCTCTTCCTCTTCTCCATCCCTGTCCATCATTCCTGATCTCTTCTCTCTTCTCCAACTCTATCCATCACTCCTGATCTCTTCCTCTTCTCCATCCCTGTCCATCATTCCTGATCTCTTCCTCTTTTTCATCCCTGTCCATCATTCCTGATCTCTTCTTCTCCATCTCTGTCCATCATTCCTGATCTCTTCCTCTTCTCCAACTCTATCCATCATTCCTGATCTCTTCTTCTCTCTTCTCCATCTCTGTCCATCATTCCTGATCTCTTCCTCATCTCCATCCCTGTCCATCATTCCTGATCTCTTCCTCTACATCGCCTCCAACTCTTTCCATTACTCCTGATCTCTTCCTCTTCTCCATCCCTGTCCATCATTCCTGATCTCTTCTCTCTTCTCCATCCCTGTCCATCATTCCTGATCTCTTCCTCTTCTCCATCCCTGTCCATCATTCCTGATCTCTTCTTCTTCTCCATCTCTGTCCAACATTCCTGATCTCTTCCTCTTCTCCATCCCTGTCCATCATTCCTGATCTCTTCCTCTTCTCCATCTCTGTCCAACATTCCTGATCTCATCCTCTTCTCCAACTCTATCCATCATTCCTGATCTCTTCCTCTTCTCCATCCCTGTCCATCATTCCTGATCTCTTCCTCTACATCGCCTCCAACTCTTTCCATTACTCCTGATCTCTTCCTCTTCTCCATCCCTGTCCATCATTCCTGATCTCTTCTCTCTTCTCCATCCCTGTCCATCATTCCTGATCTCTTCCTCTTCTCCATCCCTGTCCATCATTCCTGATCTCTTCTTCTTCTCCATCTCTGTCCAACATTCCTGATCTCTTCCTCTTCTCCATCCCTGTCCATCATTCCTGATCTCTTCCTCTTCTCCATCTCTGTCCAACATTCCTGATCTCATCCTCTTCTCCAACTCTATCCATCATTCCTGATCTCTTCCTCTTCTCCATCTCTGTCCAACATTCCTGATCTCTTCCTCTTCTCCATCCCTGTCCATCATTCCTGATCTCTTCCTCTTCTCCATCCCTGTCCATCATTCCTGATCTCTTCCTCTTCTCCATCTCTGTCCAACATTCCTGATCTCATCCTCTTCTCCAACTCTATCCAGCATTCCTGATCTCTTCTTCTCTCTTCTCCATCCCTGTCCATCATTCCTGATCTCTTCTCTCTTCTCCATCCCTGTCCATCATTCCTGATCTCTTCTTCTCTCTTCTCCATCTCTGTCCATCATTCCTGATCTCTTCTTCTCTCTCTTCTCCAGCTCTGTCCATAATACCTGATCTCTTCCTCTACATCGCCTCCAACTCTTTCCATTACTCCTGATCTCTTCCTCTTCTCCATCCCTGTCCATCATTCCTGATCTCTTCCTCTTCTCCATCCCTGTCCATCATTCCTGATCTCTTCCTCTTCTCCATCTCTGTCCAACATTCCTGATCTCATCCTCTTCTCCAACTCTATCCATCATTCCTGATCTCTTCCTCTTCTCCATCCCTGTCCATCATTCCTGATCTCTTCCTCTTCTCCATCCCTGTCCATCATTCCTGATCTCTTCTCTCTTCTCCATCTCTGTCCATCATTCCTGATCTCTTCCTCTTCTCCAACTCTATCCATCATTCCTGATCTCTTCCTCTTCTCCATCCCTGTCCATCATTCCTGATCTCTTCTCTCTTCTCCATCTCTGTCCATCACTCCTGATCTCTTCCTCTTCTCCATCTCTGTCCAACATTCCTGATCTCTTCCTCTTCTCCATCTCTGTCCAACATTCCTGATCTCTTCCTCTTCTCCATCCCTGTCCAACATTCCTGATCTCTTCCTCTTCTCCATCTCTGTCCAACATTCCTGATCTCTTCCTCTTCTCCATCCCTGTCCATCATTCCTGATCTCTTCCTCTTCTCCATCCCTGTCCATCATTCCTGATCTCTTCCTCTTCTCCATCTCTGTCCATCATTCCTGATCTCTTCCTCTTCTCCATCCCTGTCCATCATTCCTGATCTCTTCCACTTCTCCATCTCTGTCCAACATTCCTGATCTCATCCTCTTCTCCAACTCTATCCAGCATTCCTGATCTCTTCTTCTCTCTTCTCCATCCCTGTCCATCATTCCTGATCTCTTCTCTCTTCTCCATCCCTGTCCATCATTCCTGATCTCTTCTTCTCTCTCTTCTCCATCTCTGTCCAACATTCCGGATCTCTTCTTCTCTCTCTCCTCCACCTCTGTCCATAATACCTGATCTCTTCCTCTACATCGCCTCCAACTCTTTCCATTACTCCTGATCTCTTCCTCTTCTCCATCCCTGTCCATCATTCCTGATCTCTTCCTCTACATCGCCTCCAACTCTTTCCATTACTCCTGATCTCTTCCTCTTCTCCATCCCTGTCCATCATTCCTGATCTCTTCCTCTACATCGCCTCCAACTCTTTCCATTACTCCTGATCTCTTCCTCTTCTCCATCCCTGTCCATCATTCCTGATCTCTTCCTCTTCTCCATCTCTGTCCAACATTCCTGATCTCATCCTCTTCTCCAACTCTATCCAGCATTCCTGATCTCTTCTTCTCTCTTCTCCATCCCTGTCCATCATTCCTGATCTCTTCTCTCTTCTCCATCCCTGTCCATCATTCCTGATCTCTTCTTCTCTCTCTTCTCCATCTCTGTCCAACATTCCGGATCTCTTCTTCTCTCTCTCCTCCACCTCTGTCCATAATACCTGATCTCTTCCTCTACATCGCCTCCAACTCTTTCCATTACTCCTGATCTCTTCCTCTTCTCCATCCCTGTCCATCATTCCTGATCTCTTCTCTCTTCTCCATCTCTGTCCATCATTCCTGATCTCTTCCTCTTCTCCAACTCTATCCATCATTCCTGATCTCTTCTTCTCTCTTCTCCATCTCTATCCATCACTCCTGATCTCTTCCTCTTCTCCATCCCTGTCCATCATTCCTGATCTCTTCCTCTTCTCCATCCCTGTCCATCATTCCTGATCTCTTCCTCTTCTCCAACTCTATCCATCATTCCTGATCTCTTCTCTCTTCTCCATCTCTGTCCATCATTCCTGATCTCTTCCTCTTCTCCAACTCTATCCATCATTCCTGATCTCTTCTTCTCTCTTCTCCATCTCTATCCATCACTCCTGATCTCTTCCTCTTCTCCATCCCTGTCCATCATTCCTGATCTCTTCCTCTTCTCCATCCCTGTCCATCATTCCTGATCTCTTCCTCTTCTCCAACTCTATCCATCATTCCTGATCTCTTCTCTCTTCTCCATCTCTGTCCATCATTCCTGATCTCTTCCTCTTCTCCAACTCTATCCATCATTCCTGATCTCTTCTTCTCTCTTCTCCATCTCTATCCATCACTCCTGATCTCTTCCTCTTCTCCATCCCTGTCCATCATTCCTGATCTCTTCCTCTTCTCCATCTCTATCCATCACTCCTGATCTCTTCCTCTTCTCCATCTCTGTCCATCATTCCTGATCTCTTCCTCTTCTCCATCTCTGTCCATCATTCCTGATCTCTTCCTCTTCTCCATCCCTGTCCATCATTCCTGATCTCTTCCTCTTCTCCATCTCTGTCCATCATTCCTGATCTCTTCCTCTTCTCCATCCCTGTCCATCATTCCTGATCTCTTCCTCTTCTCCATCCCTGTCCATCATTCCTGATCTCTTCCTCTTCTCCATCCCTGTCCATCATTCCTGATCTCTTCCTCTTCTCCAACTCTATCCATCATTCCTGATCTCTTCTTCTCTCTTCTCCATCTCTATCCATCACTCCTGATCTCTTCCTCTTCTCCATCCCTGTCCAACATTCCTGATCTCTTCCTCTTCTCCATCCCTGTCCATCATTCCTGATCTCTTCCTCTTCTCCAACTCTGTCCATCATTCCTGATCTCTTCTCTCTTCTCCATCCCTGTCCATCATTCCTGATCTCTTCCTCTTCTCCATCCCTGTCCATCATTCCTGATCTCTTCTTCTTCTCCATCTCTGTCCAACATTCCTGATCTCATCCTCTTCTCCAACTCTATCCATCATTCCTGATCTCTTCCTCTTCTCCATCTCTGTCCAACATTCCTGATCTCATCCTCTTCTCCAACTCTATCCATCATTCCTGATCTCTTCCTCTTCTCCATCTCTGTCCAACATTCCTGATCTCATCCTCTTCTCCAACTCTATCCAGCATTCCTGATCTCTTCTTCTCTCTTCTCCATCCCTGTCCATAATACCTGATCTCTTCCTCTACATCGCCTCCAACTCTTTCCATTACTCCTGATCTCTTCCTCTTCTCCATCCCTGTCCATCATTCCTGATCTCTTCTCTCTTCTCCATCTCTGTCCATCATTCCTGATCTCTTCCTCTTCTCCAACTCTATCCATCATTCCTGATCTCTTCTTCTCTCTTCTCCATCTCTATCCATCACTCCTGATCTCTTCCTCTTCTCCATCCCTGTCCATCATTCCTGATCTCTTCCTCTTCTCCATCCCTGTCCATCATTCCTGATCTCTTCCTCTTCTCCAACTCTATCCATCATTCCTGATCTCTTCTTCTCTCTTCTCCATCCCTGTCCATCATTCCTGATCTCTTCCTCTTCTCCATCTCTGTCCATCATTCCTGATCTCTTCCTCTTCTCCATCCCTGTCCATCATTCCTGATCTCTTCCTCTTCTCCATCTCTGTCCATCATTCCTGATCTCTTCCTCTTCTCCATCCCTGTCCATCATTCCTGATCTCTTCCTCTTCTCCATCCCTGTCCATCATTCCTGATCTCTTCCTCTTCTCCATCCCTGTCCATCATTCCTGATCTCATCCTCTTCTCCAACTCTATCCATCATTCCTGATCTCTTCTTCTCTCTTCTCCATCTCTATCCATCACTCCTGATCTCTTCCTCTTCTCCATCCCTGTCCAACATTCCTGATCTCTTCCTCTTCTCCATCCCTGTCCATCATTCCTGATCTCTTCCTCTTCTCCAACTCTGTCCATCATTCCTGATCTCTTCTCTCTTCTCCATCCCTGTCCATCATTCCTGATCTCTTCCTCTTCTCCATCCCTGTCCATCATTCCTGATCTCTTCTTCTTCTCCATCTCTGTCCAACATTCCTGATCTCATCCTCTTCTCCAACTCTATCCATCATTCCTGATCTCTTCCTCTTCTCCATCTCTGTCCAACATTCCTGATCTCATCCTCTTCTCCAACTCTATCCATCATTCCTGATCTCTTCCTCTTCTCCATCTCTGTCCAACATTCCTGATCTCTTCCTCTTCTCCATCCCTGTCCATCATTCCTGATCTCTTCTCTCTTCTCCATCTCTGTCCATCATTCCTGATCTCTTCCTCTTCTCCAACTCTATCCATCATTCCTGATCTCTTCTTCTCTCTTCTCCATCTCTGTCCATCATTCCTGATCTCTTCCTCTTCTCCATCCCTGTCCATCATTCCTGATCTCATCCTCTTCTCCAACTCTATCCATCATTCCTGATCTCTTCCTCTTCTCCATCCCTGTCCATCATTCCTGATCTCTTCTCTCTTCTCCATCTCTGTCCATCACTCCTGATCTCTTCCTCTTCTCCATCTCTGTCCAACATTCCTGATCTCTTCCTCTTCTCCATCCCTGTCCAACATTCCTGATCTCTTCTCTCTTCTCCATCCCTGTCCATCATTCCTGATCTCTTCCTCTTCTCCATCTCTGTCCAACATTCCTGATCTCTTCTCTCTTCTCCATCCCTGTCCATCATTCCTGATCTCTTCCTCTTCTCCATCTCTGTCCAACATTCCTGATCTCTTCCTCTTCTCCATCCCTGTCCATCATTCCTGATCTCATCCTCTTCTCCATCTCTGTCCATCATTCCTGATCTCTTCCTCTTCTCCATCCCTGTCCATCATTCCTGATCTCTTCCTCTTCTCCATCCCTGTCCATCATTCCTGATCTCATCCTCTTCTCCAACTTTATCCATCATTCCTGATCTCTTCTTCTCTCTTCTGCATCCCTGTCCATCATTCCTGATCTCATCTCTCTTCTCCATCTCTGTCCATCACTCCTGATCTCTTCTTCTTCTCCATCTCTGTCCAACATTCCTGATCTCTTCCTCTTCTCCATCCCTGTCCAACATTCCTGATCTCTTCCTCTTCTCCATCCCTGTCCATCATTCCTGATCTCTTCCTCTTCTCCATCCCTGTCCATCATTCCTGATCTCTTCCTCTTCTCCATCCCTGTCCATCATTCCTGATCTCTTCCTCTTCTCCATCTCTGTCCAACATTCCTGATCTCTTCCTCTTCTCCATCTCTGTCCAACATTCCTGATCTCATCCTCTTCTCCAACTCTATCCATCATTCCTGATCTCTTCCTCTTCTCCATCTCTGTCCAACATTCCTGATCTCATCCTCTTCTCCAACTCTATCCATCATTCCTGATCTCTTCCTCTTCTCCATCTCTGTCCAACATTCCTGATCTCTTCCTCTTCTCCATCCCTGTCCATCATTCCTGATCTCTTCCTCTTCTCCATCCCTGTCCATCATTCCTGATCTCATCCTCTTCTCCAACTCTATCCATCATTCCTGATCTCTTCCTCTTCTCCAACTCTGTCCATCATTCCTGATCTCTTCCTCTTCTCCATCCCTGTCCATCATTCCTGATCTCATCCTCTTCTCCAACTCTATCCATCATTCCTGATCTCTTCTTCTCTCTTCTCCAACTCTGTCCATCATTCCTGATCTCTTCCTCTTCTCCAACTCTGTCCATCATTCCTGATCTCTTCCTCTTCTCCAACTCTGTCCATCATTCCTGATCTCTTCCTCTCCTCCATCCCTGTCCATCATTCCTGATCTCTTCCTCTTCTCCATCCCTGTCCATCATTCCTGATCTCTTCCTCTTCTCCATCCCTGTCCATCATTCCTGATCTCTTCTCTCTTCTCCATCCCTGTCCAACATTCCTGATCTCTTCTTCTCTCTTCTCCATCCCTGTCCATCATTCCTAATCTCTTCCTCTTCTCCATCCCTGTCCATCATTCCTGATCTCTTCTCTCTTCTCCATCCCTGTCCATCATTCCTGATCTCTTCCTCTTCTCCATCCCTGTCCATCATTCCTGATCTCATCCTCTTCTCCAACTCTATCCATCATTCCTGATCTCTTCTTCTCTCTTCTCCAACTCTGTCCATCATTCCTGATCTCTTCCTCTTCTCCAACTCTGTCCATCATTCCTGATCTCTTCCTCTTCTCCATCTCTGTCCATCATTCCTGATCTCTTCCTCTTCTCCATCCCTGTCCTCCTATCATTATCTTCTCTCCTTCTCCATCCCTGTCCATCATTCCTGATCTCTTCCTCTTCTCCAACTCTGTCCATCATTCCTGATCTCTTCCTCTTCTCCATCCCTGTCCATCATTCCTGATCTCTTCCTCTACATCGCCTCCAACTCTTTCCATTACTCCTGATCTCTTCCTCTTCTCCATCCCTGTCCATCATTCCTGATCTCTTCTCTCTTCTCCATCCCTGTCCATCATTCCTGATCTCTTCCTCTACATCGCCTCCAACTCTTTCCATTACTCCTGATCTCTTCCTCTTCTCCATCCCTGTCCATCATTCCTGATCTCTTCTTCTTCTCCATCTCTGTCCAACATTCCTGATCTCTTCCTCTTCTCCATCCCTGTCCAACATTCCTGATCTCTTCCTCTTCTCCATCCCTGTCCATCATTCCTGATCTCTTCCTCTTCTCCATCCCTGTCCATCATTCCTGATCTCTTCCTCTTCTCCATCCCTGTCCATCATTCCTGATCTCTTCCTCTTCTCCATCTCTGTCCAACATTCCTGATCTCTTCCTCTTCTCCATCTCTGTCCAACATTCCTGATCTCATCCTCTTCTCCAACTCTATCCATCATTCCTGATCTCTTCCTCTTCTCCATCCCTGTCCATCATTCCTGATCTCATCCTCTTCTCCATCCCTGTCCATCATTCCTGATCTCTTCCTCTTCTCCATCCCTGTCCATCATTCCTGATCTCATCCTCTTCTCCAACTCTATCCATCATTCCTGATCTCTTCCTCTTCTCCATCTCTGTCCAACATTCCTGATCTCATCCTCTTCTCCAACTCTATCCATCATTCCTGATCTCTTCCTCTTCTCCATCTCTGTCCAACATTCCTGATCTCTTCTCTCTTCTCCATCCCTGTCCATCATTCCTGATCTCTTCTCTCTTCTCCATCCCTGTCCATCATTCCTGATCTCATCCTCTTCTCCAACTCTATCCATCATTCCTGATCTCTTCTTCTCTCTTCTCCATCCCTGTCCATCATTCCTGATCTCTTCTCTCTTCTCCAACTCTTTCCATTACTCCTGATCTTTTCCTCTTCTCCATCCCTGTCCATCATTCCTGATCTCTTCTCTCTTCTCCATCCCTGTCCATCATTCCTGATCTCTTCTCTCTTCTCCATCCCTGTCCATCATTCCTGATCTCATCCTCTTCTCCAACTCTATCCATCATTCCTGATCTCTTCTTCTCTCTTCTCCATCTCTGTCCATCATTCCTGATCTCTTCCTCTACATCGCCACCAACTCTTTCCATTACTCCTGATCTCTTCCTCTTCTCCATCCCTGTCCATCATTCCTGATCTCTTCTTCTCTCTTCTCCATCCCTGTCCATCATTCCTGATCTCTTCTTCTCTCTTCTCCATCCCTGTCCATCATTCCTGATCTCTTCTTCTCTCTCTTCTCCATCTCTGTCCAACATTCCGGATCTCTTCTTCTCTCTCTCCTCCATCCCTGTCCATAATACCTGATCTCTTCCTCTACATCGCCTCCAACTCTTTCCATTACTCCTGATCTCTTCCTCTTCTCCATCCCTGTCCATCATTCCTGATCTCTTCTCTCTTCTCCAACTCTATCCATCATTCCTGATCTCTTCCTCTTCTCCATCCCTGTCCATCATTCCTGATCTCTTCTTCTCCATCTCTGTCCATCATTCCTGATCTCTTCCTCTTCTCCAACTCTATCCATCATTCCTGATCTCTTCTTCTCTCTTCTCCATCTCTGTCCATCATTCCTGATCTCTTCCTCATCTCCATCCCTGTCCATCATTCCTGATCTCTTCCTCTACATCGCCTCCAACTCTTTCCATTACTCCTGATCTCTTCCTCTTCTCCATCCCTGTCCATCATTCTGATCTCTTCTCTCTTCTCCATCCCTGTCCATCATTCCTGATCTCTTCCTCTTCTCCATCCCCTGTCCATCATTCCTGATCTCTTCTTCTTCTCCATCTCTGTCCAACATTCCTGATCTCTTCCTCTTCTCCATCCCTGTCCATCATTCCTGATCTCTTCCTCTTCTCCATCTCTGTCCATCATTCCTGATCTCTTCCTCTTCTCCATCCCTGTCCATCATTCCTGATCTCTTCCTCTTCTCCATCTCTGTCCAACATTCCTGATCTCATCCTCTTCTCCAACTCTATCCATCATTCCTGATCTCTTCCTCTTCTCCATCTCTGTCCAACATTCCTGATCTCTTCCTCTTCTCCATCCCTGTCCATCATTCCTGATCTCTTCCTCTTCTCCATCCCTGTCCATCATTCCTGATCTCTTCCTCTTCTCCATCTCTGTCCAACATTCCTGATCTCATCCTCTTCTCCAACTCTATCCAGCATTCCTGATCTCTTCTTCTCTCTTCTCCATCCCTGTCCATCATTCCTGATCTCTTCTCTCTTCTCCATCCCTGTCCATCATTCCTGATCTCTTCTTCTCTCTTCTCCATCTCTGTCCATCATTCCTGATCTCTTCTTCTCTCTCTTCTCCATCTCTGTCCAACATTCCGGATCTCTTCTTCTCTCTCTCCTCCACCTCTGTCCATAATACCTGATCTCTTCCTCTACATCGCCTCCAACTCTTTCCATTACTCCTGATCTCTTCCTCTTCTCCATCCCTGTCCATCATTCCTGATCTCTTCTCTCTTCTCCATCCCTGTCCATCATTCCTGATATCTTCTCTCTTCTCCATCCCTGTCCATCATTCCTGATCTCATCCTCTTCTCCAACTCTATCCATCATTCCTGATCTCTTCTTCTCTCTTCTCCATCTCTATCCATCACTCCTGATCTCTTCCTCTTCTCCATCCCTGTCCATCATTCCTGATCTCTTCCTCTTCTCCATCTCTGTCCAACATTCCTGATCTCATCCTCTTCTCCAACTCTATCCATCATTCCTGATCTCTTCCTCTTCTCCATCTCTGTCCAATATTCCTGATCTCATCCTCTTCTCCAACTCTATCCATCATTCCTGATCTCTTCCTCTTCTCCATCTCTGTCCAACATTCCTGATCTCTTCCTCTTCTCCATCCCTGTCCATCATTCCTGATCTCTTCCTCTTCTCCATCCCTGTCCATCATTCCTGATCTCTTCCTCTTCTCCATCTCTGTCCAACATTCCTGATCTCTTCTCTCTTCTCCATCCCTGTCCATCATTCCTGATCTCTTCTCTCTTCTCCATCCCTGTCCATCATTCCTGATCTCATCTTCTTCTCCATCTCTGTCCAACATTCCTGATCTCTTCCTCTTCTCCATCCCTGTCCATCATTCCTGATCTCTTCCTCTTCTCCATCCCTGTCCATCATTCCTGATCTCTTCCTCTTCTCCATCTCTGTCCAACATTCCTGATCTCTTCCTCTTCTCCATCTCTGTCCAACATTCCTGATCTCATCCTCTTCTCCATCCCTGTCCAACATTCCTGATCTCTTCCTCTTCTCCATCCCTGTCCATCATTCCTGATCTCTTCCTCTTCTCCATCTCTGTCCATCATTCCTGATCTCTTCCTCTTCTCCATCTCTGTCCAACATTCCTGATCTCATCCTCTTCTCCATCCCTGTCCAACATTCCTGATCTCTTCCTCTTCTCCATCCCTGTCCATCATTCCTGATCTCTTCCTCTTCTCCATCTCTGTCCAACATTCCTGATCTCATCCTCTTCTCCATCTCTGTCCAACATTCCTGATCTCATCCTCTTCTCCATCCCTGTCCAACATTCCTGATCTCTTCCTCTTCTCCAACTCTATCCATCATTCCTGATCTCTTCCTCTTCTCCATCTCTGTCCAACATTCCTGATCTCATCCTCTTCTCCAACTCTATCCATCATTCCTGATCTCTTCCTCTTCTCCATCTCTGTCCAACATTCCTGATCTCTTCCTCTTCTCCATCTCTGTCCAACATTCCTGATCTCATCCTCTTCTCCAACTCTATCCATCATTCCTGATCTCTTCCTCTTCTCCATCTCTGTCCAACATTCCTGATCTCTTCTCTCTTCTCCATCCCTGTCCATCATTCCTGATCTCTTCTCTCTTCTCCATCCCTGTCCATCATTCCTGATCTCATCCTCTTCTCCAACTCTATCCATCATTCCTGATCTCTTCTTCTCTCTTCTCCATCCCTGTCCATCATTCCTGATCTCTTCTCTCTTCTCCAACTCTTTCCATTACTCCTGATCTTTTCCTCTTCTCCATCCCTGTCCATCATTCCTGATCTCTTCTCTCTTCTCCATCCCTGTCCATCATTCCTGATCTCTTCTCTCTTCTCCATCCCTGTCCATCATTCCTGATCTCATCCTCTTCTCCAACTCTATCCATCATTCCTGATCTCTTCTTCTCTCTTCTCCATCTCTGTCCATCATTCCTGATCTCTTCCTCTACATCGCCACCAACTCTTTCCATTACTCCTGATCTCTTCCTCTTCTCCATCCCTGTCCATCATTCCTGATCTCTTCTTCTCTCTTCTCCATCCCTGTCCATCATTCCTGATCTCTTCTTCTCTCTTCTCCATCCCTGTCCATCATTCCTGATCTCTTCTTCTCTCTCTTCTCCATCTCTGTCCAACATTCCGGATCTCTTCTTCTCTCTCTCCTCCATCCCTGTCCATAATACCTGATCTCTTCCTCTACATCGCCTCCAACTCTTTCCATTACTCCTGATCTCTTCCTCTTCTCCATCCCTGTCCATCATTCCTGATCTCTTCTCTCTTCTCCAACTCTATCCATCATTCCTGATCTCTTCCTCTTCTCCATCCCTGTCCATCATTCCTGATCTCTTCTTCTCCATCTCTGTCCATCATTCCTGATCTCTTCCTCTTCTCCAACTCTATCCATCATTCCTGATCTCTTCTTCTCTCTTCTCCATCTCTGTCCATCATTCCTGATCTCTTCCTCATCTCCATCCCTGTCCATCATTCCTGATCTCTTCCTCTACATCGCCTCCAACTCTTTCCATTACTCCTGATCTCTTCCTCTTCTCCATCCCTGTCCATCATTCCTGATCTCTTCTCTCTTCTCCATCCCTGTCCATCATTCCTGATCTCTTCCTCTTCTCCATCCCTGTCCATCATTCCTGATCTCTTCTTCTCTCTTCTCCATCCCTGTCCATCATTCCTGATCTCTTCCTCTTCTCCATCCCTGTCCATCATTCCTGATCTCTTCTTCTTCTCCATCTCTGTCCAACATTCCTGATCTCTTCCTCTTCTCCATCCCTGTCCATCATTCCTGATCTCTTCCTCTTCTCCATCTCTGTCCAACATTCCTGATCTCATCCTCTTCTCCAACTCTATCCATCATTCCTGATCTCTTCCTCTTCTCCATCTCTGTCCAACATTCCTGATCTCTTCCTCTTCTCCATCCCTGTCCATCATTCCTGATCTCTTCCTCTTCTCCATCCCTGTCCATCATTCCTGATCTCTTCCTCTTCTCCATCTCTGTCCAACATTCCTGATCTCATCCTCTTCTCCAACTCTATCCAGCATTCCTGATCTCTTCTTCTCTCTTCTCCATCCCTGTCCATCATTCCTGATCTCTTCTCTCTTCTCCATCCCTGTCCATCATTCCTGATCTCTTCTTCTCTCTTCTCCATCTCTGTCCATCATTCCTGATCTCTTCTTCTCTCTCTTCTCCATCTCTGTCCAACATTCCGGATCTCTTCTTCTCTCTCTCCTCCACCTCTGTCCATAATACCTGATCTCTTCCTCTACATCGCCTCCAACTCTTTCCATTACTCCTGATCTCTTCCTCTTCTCCATCCCTGTCCATCATTCCTGATCTCTTCTCTCTTCTCCATCCCTGTCCATCATTCCTGATATCTTCTCTCTTCTCCATCCCTGTCCATCATTCCTGATCTCATCCTCTTCTCCAACTCTATCCATCATTCCTGATCTCTTCTTCTCTCTTCTCCATCTCTATCCATCACTCCTGATCTCTTCCTCTTCTCCATCCCTGTCCATCATTCCTGATCTCTTCCTCTTCTCCATCTCTGTCCAACATTCCTGATCTCATCCTCCTCTCCAACTCTATCCATCATTCCTGATCTCTTCCTCTTCTCCATCTCTGTCCAATATTCCTGATCTCATCCTCTTCTCCAACTCTATCCATCATTCCTGATCTCTTCCTCTTCTCCATCTCTGTCCAACATTCCTGATCTCTTCCTCTTCTCCATCCCTGTCCATCATTCCTGATCTCTTCCTCTTCTCCATCCCTGTCCATCATTCCTGATCTCTTCCTCTTCTCCATCTCTGTCCAACATTCCTGATCTCTTCTCTCTTCTCCATCCCTGTCCATCATTCCTGATCTCTTCTCTCTTCTCCATCCCTGTCCATCATTCCTGATCTCATCTTCTTCTCCATCTCTGTCCAACATTCCTGATCTCTTCCTCTTCTCCATCCCTGTCCATCATTCCTGATCTCTTCCTCTTCTCCATCCCTGTCCATCATTCCTGATCTCTTCCTCTTCTCCATCCCTGTCCATCATTCCTGATCTCTTCCTCTTCTCCATCTCTGTCCAACATTCCTGATCTCTTCTCTCTTCTCCATCCCTGTCCATCATTCCTGATCTCTTCTCTCTTCTCCATCCCTGTCCATCATTCCTGATCTCATCTTCTTCTCCATCTCTGTCCAACATTCCTGATCTCTTCCTCTTCTCCATCCCTGTCCATCATTCCTGATCTCTTCCTCTTCTCCATCCCTGTCCATCATTCCTGATCTCTTCCTCTTCTCCATCTCTGTCCAACATTCCTGATCTCTTCCTCTTCTCCATCTCTGTCCAACATTCCTGATCTCATCCTCTTCTCCATCCCTGTCCAACATTCCTGATCTCTTCCTCTTCTCCATCCCTGTCCATCATTCCTGATCTCTTCCTCTTCTCCATCTCTGTCCATCATTCCTGATCTCTTCCTCTTCTCCATCTCTGTCCAACATTCCTGATCTCATCCTCTTCTCCATCCCTGTCCAACATTCCTGATCTCTTCCTCTTCTCCATCCCTGTCCATCATTCCTGATCTCTTCCTCTTCTCCATCTCTGTCCAACATTCCTGATCTCATCCTCTTCTCCATCTCTGTCCAACATTCCTGATCTCATCCTCTTCTCCATCCCTGTCCAACATTCCTGATCTCTTCCTCTTCTCCAACTCTATCCATCATTCCTGATCTCTTCCTCTTCTCCATCTCTGTCCAACATTCCTGATCTCATCCTCTTCTCCAACTCTATCCATCATTCCTGATCTCTTCCTCTTCTCCATCTCTGTCCAACATTCCTGATCTCTTCCTCTTCTCCATCTCTGTCCAACATTCCTGATCTCATCCTCTTCTCCAACTCTATCCATCATTCCTGATCTCTTCCTCTTCTCCATCTCTGTCCAACATTCCTGATCTCTTCTCTCTTCTCCATCCCTGTCCATCATTCCTGATCTCTTCTCTCTTCTCCATCCCTGTCCATCATTCCTGATCTCATCCTCTTCTCCAACTCTATCCATCATTCCTGATCTCTTCTTCTCTCTTCTCCATCCCTGTCCATCATTCCTGATCTCTTCTCTCTTCTCCAACTCTTTCCATTACTCCTGATCTCTTCCTCTTCTCCATCCCTGTCCATCATTCCTGATCTCTTCTCTCTTCTCCATCCCTGTCCATCATTCCTGATCTCTTCTCTCTTCTCCATCCCTGTCCATCATTCCTGATCTCATCCTCTTCTCCAACTCTATCCATCATTCCTGATCTCTTCTTCTCTCTTCTCCATCTCTGTCCATCATTCCTGATCTCTTCCTCTACATCGCCACCAACTCTTTCCATTACTCCTGATCTCTTCCTCTTCTCCATCCCTGTCCATCATTCCTGATCTCTTCTTCTCTCTTCTCCATCCCTGTCCATCATTCCTGATCTCTTCTTCTCTCTTCTCCATCCCTGTCCATCATTCCTGATCTCTTCTTCTCTCTCTTCTCCATCTCTGTCCAACATTCCGGATCTCTTCTTCTCTCTCTCCTCCACCTCTGTCCATAATACCTGATCTCTTCCTCTACATCGCCTCCAACTCTTTCCATTACTCCTGATCTCTTCCTCTTCTCCATCCCTGTCCATCATTCCTGATCTCTTCTCTCTTCTCCAACTCTATCCATCACTCCTGATCTCTTCCTCTTCTCCATCCCTGTCCATCATTCCTGATCTCTTCCTCTTTTTCATCCCTGTCCATCATTCCTGATCTCTTCTTCTCCATCTCTGTCCATCATTCCTGATCTCTTCCTCTTCTCCAACTCTATCCATCATTCCTGATCTCTTCTTCTCTCTTCTCCATCTCTGTCCATCATTCCTGATCTCTTCCTCATCTCCATCCCTGTCCATCATTCCTGATCTCTTCCTCTACATCGCCTCCAACTCTTTCCATTACTCCTGATCTCTTCCTCTTCTCCATCCCTGTCCATCATTCCTGATCTCTTCTCTCTTCTCCATCCCTGTCCATCATTCCTGATCTCTTCCTCTTCTCCATCCCTGTCCATCATTCCTGATCTCTTCTTCTTCTCCATCTCTGTCCAACATTCCTGATCTCTTCCTCTTCTCCATCCCTGTCCATCATTCCTGATCTCTTCCTCTTCTCCATCTCTGTCCAACATTCCTGATCTCATCCTCTTCTCCAACTCTATCCATCATTCCTGATCTCTTCCTCTTCTCCATCCCTGTCCATCATTCCTGATCTCTTCCTCTACATCGCCTCCAACTCTTTCCATTACTCCTGATCTCTTCCTCTTCTCCATCCCTGTCCATCATTCCTGATCTCTTCCTCTACATCGCCTCCAACTCTTTCCATTACTCCTGATCTCTTCCTCTTCTCCATCCCTGTCCATCATTCCTGATCTCTTCTCTCTTCTCCATCCCTGTCCATCATTCCTGATCTCTTCCTCTTCTCCATCCCTGTCCATCATTCCTGATCTCTTCTTCTTCTCCATCTCTGTCCAACATTCCTGATCCTCTTCCTCTTCTCCATCCCTGTCCATCATTCCTGATCTCTTCCTCTTCTCCATCTCTGTCCAACATTCCTGATCTCATCCTCTTCTCCAACTCTATCCATCATTCCTGATCTCTTCCTCTTCTCCATCCCTGTCCATCATTCCTGATCTCTTCTCTCTTCTCCATCCCTGTCCATCATTCCTGATCTCTTCCTCTTCTCCATCCCTGTCCATCATTCCTGATCTCTTCCTCTTCTCCATCCCTCTCCATCATTCCTGATCTCTTCCTCTTCTCCATCCCTGTCCATCATTCCTGATCTCTTCTTCTTCTCCATCTCTGTCCAACATTCCTGATCTCTTCCTCTTCTCCATCCCTGTCCATCATTCCTGATCTCTTCCTCTTCTCCATCTCTGTCCAACATTCCTGATCTCATCCTCTTCTCCAACTCTATCCATCATTCCTGATCTCTTCCTCTTCTCCATCTCTGTCCAACATTCCTGATCTCTTCCTCTTCTCCATCCCTGTCCATCATTCCTGATCTCTTCCTCTTCTCCATCCCTGTCCATCATTCCTGATCTCTTCCTCTTCTCCATCTCTGTCCAACATTCCTGATCTCATCCTCTTCTCCAACTCTATCCAGCATTCCTGATCTCTTCTTCTCTCTTCTCCATCCCTGTCCATCATTCCTGATCTCTTCTCTCTTCTCCATCCCTGTCCATCATTCCTGATCTCTTCCTCTTCTCCATCTCTGTCCAACATTCCTGATCTCATCCTCTTCTCCAACTCTATCCATCATTCCTGATCTCTTCCTCTTCTCCATCCCTGTCCATCATTCCTGATCTCTTCCTCTTCTCCATCCCTGTCCATCATTCCTGATCTCTTCTCTCTTCTCCATCTCTGTCCATCATTCCTGATCTCTTCCTCTTCTCCAACTCTATCCATCATTCCTGATCTCTTCCTCTTCTCCATCCCTGTCCATCATTCCTGATCTCTTCTCTCTTCTCCATCTCTGTCCATCACTCCTGATCTCTTCCTCTTCTCCATCTCTGTCCAACATTCCTGATCTCTTCCTCTTCTCCATCTCTGTCCAACATTCCTGATCTCTTCTTCTTCTCCATCCCTGTCCATCATTCCTGATCTCTTCTTCTTCTCCATCCCTGTCCATCATTCCTGATCTCTTCCTCTTCTCCATCTCTGTCCATCATTCCTGATCTCTTCCTCTTCTCCATCCCTGTCCATCATTCCTGATCTCTTCCACTTCTCCATCTCTGTCCAACATTCCTGATCTCATCCTCTTCTCCAACTCTATCCAGCATTCCTGATCTCTTCTTCTCTCTTCTCCATCCCTGTCCATCATTCCTGATCTCTTCTCTCTTCTCCATCCCTGTCCATCATTCCTGATCTCTTCTTCTCTCTCTTCTCCATCTCTGTCCAACATTCCGGATCTCTTCTTCTCTCTCTCCTCCACCTCTGTCCATAATACCTGATCTCTTCCTCTACATCGCCTCCAACTCTCTTTCCATTACTCCTGATCTCTTCCTCTTCTCCATCCCTGTCCATCATTCCTGATCTCTTCCTCTACATCGCCTCCAACTCTTTCCATTACTCCTGATCTCTTCCTCTTCTCCATCCCTGTCCATCATTCCTGATCTCTTCCTCTTCTCCATCTCTGTCCAACATTCCTGATCTCATCCTCTTCTCCAACTCTATCCAGCATTCCTGATCTCTTCTTCTCTCTTCTCCATCCCTGTCCATCATTCCTGATCTCTTCTCTCTTCTCCATCCCTGTCCATCATTCCTGATCTCTTCTTCTCTCTCTTCTCCATCTCTGTCCAACATTCCGGATCTCTTCTTCTCTCTCTCCTCCACCTCTGTCCATAATACCTGATCTCTTCCTCTACATCGCCTCCAACTCTTTCCATTACTCCTGATCTCTTCCTCTTCTCCATCCCTGTCCATCATTCCTGATCTCTTCTCTCTTCTCCATCTCTGTCCATCATTCCTGATCTCTTCCTCTTCTCCAACTCTATCCATCATTCCTGATCTCTTCTTCTCTCTTCTCCATCTCTATCCATCACTCCTGATCTCTTCCTCTTCTCCATCCCTGTCCATCATTCCTGATCTCTTCCTCTTCTCCATCCCTGTCCATCATTCCTGATCTCTTCCTCTTCTCCAACTCTATCCATCATTCCTGATCTCTTCTTCTCTCTTCTCCATCTCTATCCATCACTCCTGATCTCTTCCTCTTCTCCATCCCTGTCCATCATTCCTGATCTCTTCCTCTTCTCCATCTCTGTCCATCATTCCTGATCTCTTCCTCTTCTCCATCCCTGTCCATCATTCCTGATCTCTTCCTCTTCTCCATCTCTGTCCATCATTCCTGATCTCTTCCTCTTCTCCATCCCTGTCCATCATTCCTGATCTCTTCTCTTCTCCATCCCTGTCCATCATTCCTGATCTCTTCCTCTTCTCCATCCCTGTCCATCATTCCTGATCTCTTCCTCTTCTCCAACTCTATCCATCATTCCTGATCTCTTCTTCTCTCTTCTCCATCTCTATCCATCACTCCTGATCTCTTCCTCTTCTCCATCCCTGTCCAACATTCCTGATCTCTTCCTCTTCTCCATCCTGTCCATCATTCCTGATCTCTTCCTCTTCTCCAACTCTGTCCATCATTCCTGATCTCTTCTCTCTTCTCCATCCCTGTCCATCATTCCTGATCTCTTCCTCTTCTCCATCCCTGTCCATCATTCCTGATCTCTTCCTCTTCTCCATCCCTGTCCATCATTCCTGATCTCTTCTTCTTCTCCATCTCTGTCCAACATTCCTGATCTCATCCTCTTCTCCAACTCTATCCATCATTCCTGATCTCTTCCTCTTCTCCATCTCTGTCCAACATTCCTGATCTCATCCTCTTCTCCAACTCTATCCATCATTCCTGATCTCTTCCTCTTCTCCATCTCTGTCCAACATTCCTGATCTCTTCCTCTTCTCCATCCCTGTCCATCATTCCTGATCTCTTCCTCTTCTCCATCCCTGTCCATCATTCCTGATCTCTTCCTCTTCTCCATCTCTGTCCAACATTCCTGATCTCTTCCTCTTCTCCATCTCTGTCCATCATTCCTGATCTCATCCTCTTCTCCAACTCTATCCAGCATTCCTGATCTCTTCTTCTCTCTTCTCCATCCCTGTCCATAATACCTGATCTCTTCCTCTACATCGCCTCCAACTCTTTCCATTACTCCTGATCTCTTCCTCTTCTCCATCCCTGTCCATCATTCCTGATCTCTTCTCTCTTCTCCATCTCTGTCCATCATTCCTGATCTCTTCCTCTTCTCCAACTCTATCCATCATTCCTGATCTTTTTTCTCTCTCTTCTCCAGCTCTGTCCATAATACCTGATCTCTTCCTCTACATCGCCTCCAACTCTTTCCATTACTCCTGATCTCTTCCTCTTCTCCATCCCTGTCCATCATTCCTGATCTCTTCTCTCTTCTCCATCCCTGTCCATCATTCCTGATATCTTCTCTCTTCTCCTTCCCTGTCCATCATTCCTGGATCTCTTCCTCTTCTCCATCCCTGTCCATCATTCCTGATCTCTTCCTCTTCTCCATCTCTGTCCAACATTCCTGATCTCATCCTCTTCTCCAACTCTATCCATCATTCCTGATCTCTTCCTCTTCTCCATCTCTGTCCAACATTCCTGATCTCTTCCTCTTCTCCATCCCTGTCCATCATTCCTGATCTCTTCCTCTTCTCCATCCCTGTCCATCATTCCTGATCTCTTCCTCTTCTCCATCTCTGTCCAACATTCCTGATCTCTTCCTCTTCTCCATCTCTGTCCATCATTCCTGATCTCATCCTCTTCTCCAACTCTATCCAGCATTCCTGATCTCTTCTTCTCTCTTCTCCATCCCTGTCCATAATACCTGATCTCTTCCTCTACATCGCCTCCAACTCTTTCCATTACTCCTGATCTCTTCCTCTTCTCCATCCCTGTCCATCATTCCTGATCTCTTCTCTCTTCTCCATCTCTGTCCATCATTCCTGATCTCTTCCTCTTCTCCAACTCTATCCATCATTCCTGATCTCTTCTTCTCTCTTCTCCATCTCTATCCATCACTCCTGATCTCTTCCTCTTCTCCATCCCTGTCCATCATTCCTGATCTCTTCCTCTTCTCCATCCCTGTCCATCATTCCTGATCTCTTCCTCTTCTCCAACTCTATCCATCATTCCTGATCTCTTCTTCTCTCTTCTCCATCCCTGTCCATCATTCCTGATCTCTTCCTCTTCTCCATCTCTGTCCATCATTCCTGATCTCTTCCTCTTCTCCATCCCTGTCCATCATTCCTGATCTCTTCCTCTTCTCCATCTCTGTCCATCATTCCTGATCTCTTCCTCTTCTCCATCCCTGTCCATCATTCCTGATCTCTTCCTCTTCTCCATCCCTGTCCATCATTCCTGATCTCTTCCTCTTCTCCATCCCTGTCCATCATTCCTGATCTCATCCTCTTCTCCAACTCTATCCATCATTCCTGATCTCTTCTTCTCTCTTCTCCATCTCTATCCATCACTCCTGATCTCTTCCTCTTCTCCATCCCTGTCCAACATTCCTGATCTCTTCCTCTTCTCCATCCCTGTCCATCATTCCTGATCTCTTCCTCTTCTCCAACTCTGTCCATCATTCCTGATCTCTTCTCTCTTCTCCATCCCTGTCCATCATTCCTGATCTCTTCCTCTTCTCCATCCCTGTCCATCATTCCTGATCTCTTCTTCTTCTCCATCTCTGTCCAACATTCCTGATCTCATCCTCTTCTCCAACTCTATCCATCATTCCTGATCTCTTCCTCTTCTCCATCTCTGTCCAACATTCCTGATCTCATCCTCTTCTCCAACTCTATCCATCATTCCTGATCTCTTCCTCTTCTCCATCTCTGTCCAACATTCCTGATCTCTTCCTCTTCTCCATCCCTGTCCATCATTCTGATCTCTTCTCTCTTCTCCATCTCTGTCCATCATTCCTGATCTCTTCCTCTTCTCCAACTCTATCCATCATTCCTGATCTCTTCTTCTCTCTTCTCCATCTCTGTCCATCATTCCTGATCTCTTCCTCTTCTCCATCCCTGTCCATCATTCCTGATCTCATCCTCTTCTCCAACTCTATCCATCATTCCTGATCTCTTCCTCTTCTCCATCTCTGTCCAACATTCCTGATCTCTTCCTCTTCTCCATCCCTGTCCATCATTCCTGATCTCTTCTCTCTTCTCCATCTCTGTCCATCACTCCTGATCTCTTCCTCTTCTCCATCTCTGTCCAACATTCCTGATCTCTTCCTCTTCTCCATCCCTGTCCAACATTCCTGATCTCTTCTCTCTTCTCCATCCCTGTCCATCATTCCTGATCTCTTCCTCTTCTCCATCTCTGTCCAACATTCCTGATCTCTTCCTCTTCTCCATCCCTGTCCATCATTCCTGATCTCTTCCTCTTCTCCATCTCTGTCCATCATTCCTGATCTCTTCCTCTTCTCCATCCCTGTCCATCATTCCTGATCTCTTCCTCTTCTCCATCTCTGTCCATCATTCCTGATCTCTTCTTCTTCTCCATCTCTGTCCAACATTCCTGATCTCTTCCTCTTCTCCATCCCTGTCCATCATTCCTGATCTCTTCCTCTTCTCCATCCCTGTCCATCATTCCTGATCTCATCCTCTTCTCCATCTCTGTCCAACATTCCTGATCTCTTCCTCTTCTCCATCCCTGTCCATCATTCCTGATCTCTTCCTCTTCTCCATCTCTGTCCATCATTCCTGATCTCTTCTTCTTCTCCATCTCTGTCCAACATTCCTGATCTCTTCCTCTTCTCCATCCCTGTCCATCATTCCTGATCTCTTCCTCTTCTCCATCCCTGTCCATCATTCCTGATCTCATCCTCTTCTCCAACTTTATCCATCATTCCTGATCTCTTCTTCTCTCTTCTGCATCCCTGTCCATCATTCCTGATCTCTTCTCTCTTCTCCATCTCTGTCCATCATTCCTGATCTCTTCTTCTCTCTCTTCTCCATCTCTGTCCAACATTCCGGATCTCTTCTTCTCTCTCTCCTCCACCTCTGTCCATAATACCTGATCTCTTCCTCTACATCGCCTCCAACTCTTTCCATTACTCCTGATCTCTTCCTCTTCTCCATCCCTGTCCATCATTCCTGATCTCTTCTCTCTTCTCCATCCTGTCCATCATTCCTGATATCTTCTCTCTTCTCCATCCCTGTCCATCATTCCTGATCTCTTCCTCTTCTCCATCCCTGTCCATCATTCCTGATCTCTTCTCTTTTCTCCATCCCTGTCCATCATTCCTGATCTCTTCCTCTTCTCCATCTCTGTCCATCATTCCTGATCTCTTCCTCTTCTCCATCCCTGTCCATCATTCCTGATCTCTTCCTCTTCTCCATCCCTGTCCATCATTCCTGATCTCATCCTCTTCTCCAACTTTATCCATCATTCCTGATCTCTTCTTCTCTCTTCTGCATCCCTGTCCATCATTCCTGATCTCTTCTCTCTTCTCCATCTCTGTCCATCATTCCTGATCTCTCTTCTCTCTCTTCTCCATCTCTGTCCAACATTCCGGATCTCTTCTTCTCTCTCTCCTCCACCTCTGTCCATAATACCTGATCTCTTCCTCTACATCGCCTCCAACTCTTTCCATTACTCCTGATCTCTTCCTCTTCTCCATCCCTGTCCATCATTCCTGATCTCTTCTTCTCTCTTCTCCATCCCTGTCCATCATTCCTGATCTCTTCTCTCTTCTCCATCCCTGTCCATCATTCCTGATCTCTTCCTCTTCTCCATCCCTGTCCATCATTCCTGATCTCTTCTCTCTTCTCCATCCCTGTCCAACATTCCTGATCTCTTCTTCTCTCTTCTCCATCCCTGTCCATCATTCCTGATCTCTTCTCTCTTCTCCATCCCTGTCCATCATTCCTGATCTCTTCTTCTCTCTTCTCCATCTCTGTCCATCATTCCTGATCTTTTCTTCTCTCTCTTCTCCAGCTCTGTCCATAATACCTGATCTCTTCCTCTACATCGCCTCCAACTCTTTCCATTACTCCTGATCTCTTCCTCTTCTCCATCCCTGTCCATCATTCCTGATCTCTTCTCTCTTCTCCATCCCTGTCCATCATTCCTGATCTCTTCCTCTTCTCCATGCCTGTCCATCATTCCTGATCTCTTCCTCTTCTCCATCCCTGTCCATCATTCCTGATCTCTTCTCTCTTCTCCATCCCTGTCCATCATTCCTGATCTCTTCCTCTTCTCCATCTCTGTCCAACATTCCTGATCTCTTCCTCTTCTCCATCTCTGTCCAACATTCCTGATCTCATCCTCTTCTCCAACTCTATCCAGCATTCCTGATCTCTTCTTCTCTCTTCTCCATCCCTGTCCATCATTCCTGATCTCTTCTCTCTTCTCCATCTCTGTCCATCATTCCTGATCTCTTCCTCTTCTCCAACTCTATCCATCATTCCTGATCTCTTCTTCTCTCTTCTCCATCTCTGTCCATCACTCCTGATCTCTTCCTCTTCTCCATCTCTGTCCAACATTCCTGATTTCTTCCTCTTCTCCATCCCTGTCCATCATTCCTGATCTCTTCTCTCTTCTCCATCCCTGTCCATCATTCCTGATCTCTTCCTCTTCTCCATCCCTGTCCATCATTCCTGATCTCTTCCTCTTCTCCATCTCTGTCCAACATTCCTGATCTCTTCCTCTTCTCCATCCCTGTCCATCATTCCTGATCTCTTCCTCTTCTCCATCCCTGTCCATCATTCCTGATCTCTTCTCTCTTCTCCATCCCTGTCCAACATTCCTGATCTCTTCTTCTCTCTTCTCCATCCCTGTCCATCATTCCTGATCTCTTCTCTCTTCTCCATCCCTGTCCATCATTCCTGATCTCTTCTTCTCTCTTCTCCATCTCTGTCCATCATTCCTGATCTCTTCCTCTTCTCCATCTCTGTCCAACATTCCTGATCTCATCCTCTTCTCCAACTCTATCCAGCATTCCTGATCTCTTCTTCTCTCTTCTCCATCCCTGTCCATAATACCTGATCTCTTCCTCTACATCGCCTCCAACTCTTTCCATTACTCCTGATCTCTTCCTCTTCTCCATCCCTGTCCATCATTCCTGATCTCTTCTCTCTTCTCCATCCCTGTCCATCATTCCTGATCTCATCCTCTTCTCCAACTTTATCCATCATTCCTGATCTCTTCTTCTCTCTTCTCCATCTCTGTCCAACATTCCGGATCTCTTCTTCTCTCTCTCCTCCACCTCTGTCCATAATACCTGATCTCTTCCTCTACATCGCCTCCAACTCTTTCCATTACTCCTGATCTCTTCCTCTTCTCCATCCCTGTCCATCATTCCTGATCTCTTCTCTCTTCTCCATCCCTGTCCAACATTCCTGATCTCTTCTTCTCTCTTCTCCATCCCTGTCCATCATTCCTGATCTCTTCTCTCTTCTCCATCCCTGTCCATCATTCCTGATCTCTTCTTCTCTCTTCTCCATCTCTGTCCATCATTCCTGATCTTTTCTTCTCTCTCTTCTCCAGCTCTGTCCATAATACCTGATCTCTTCCTCTACATCGCCTCCAACTCTTTCCATTACTCCTGATCTCTTCCTCTTCTCCATCCCTGTCCATCATTCCTGATCTCTTCTCTCTTCTCCATCCCTGTCCATCATTCCTGATCTCTTCCTCTTCTCCATCCCTGTCCAACATTCCTGATCTCTTCCTCTTCTCCATGCCTGTCCATCATTCCTGATCTCTTCCTCTTCTCCATCCCTGTCCATCATTCCTGATCTCTTCCTCTTCTCCATCTCTGTCCAACATTCCTGATCTCTTCCTCTTCTCCATCTCTGTCCATCATTCCTGATCTCTTCCTCTTCTCCATCTCTGTCCAACATTCCTGATCTCATCCTCTTCTCCAACTCTATCCAGCATTCCTGATCTCTTCTTCTCTCTTCTCCATCCCTGTCCATCATTCCTGATCTCTTCCTCTTCTCCATCCCTGTCCATCATTCCTGATCTCTTCTCTCTTCTCCATCTCTGTCCATCATTCCTGATCTCTTCCTCTTCTCCAACTCTATCCATCATTCCTGATCTCTTCTTCTCTCTTCTCCATCTCTGTCCATCACTCCTGATCTCTTCCTCTTCTCCATCTCTGTCCAACATTCCTGATCTCTTCCTCTTCTCCATCCCTGTCCATCATTCCTGATCTCTTCTCTCTTCTCCATCCCTGTCCATCATTCCTGATCTCTTCCTCTTCTCCATCCCTGTCCATCATTCCTGATCTCTTCCTCTTCTCCATCCCTGTCCATCATTCCTGATCTCTTCTCTCTTCTCCATCCCTGTCCAACATTCCTGATCTCTTCTTCTCTCTTCTCCATCCCTGTCCATCATTCCTGATCTCTTCTCTCTTCTCCATCCCTGTCCATCATTCCTGATCTCTTCTTCTCTCTTCTCCATCTCTGTCCATCATTCCTGATCTTTTCTTCTCTCTCTTCTCCAGCTCTGTCCATAATACCTGATCTCTTCCTCTACATCGCCTCCAACTCTTTCCATTACTCCTGATCTCTTCCTCTTCTCCATCCCTGTCCATCATTCCTGATCTCTTCTCTCTTCTCCATCCCTGTCCATCATTCCTGATCTCTTCCTCTTCTCCATCCCTGTCCAACATTCCTGATCTCTTCCTCTTCTCCATGCCTGTCCATCATTCCTGATCTCTTCCTCTTCTCCATCCCTGTCCATCATTCCTGATCTCTTCCTCTTCTCCATCTCTGTCCAACATTCCTGATCTCTTCCTCTTCTCCATCTCTGTCCATCATTCCTGATCTCTTCCTCTTCTCCATCTCTGTCCAACATTCCTGATCTCATCCTCTTCTCCAACTCTATCCAGCATTCCTGATCTCTTCTTCTCTCTTCTCCATCCCTGTCCATCATTCCTGATCTCTTCCTCTTCTCCATCCCTGTCCATCATTCCTGATCTCTTCTCTCTTCTCCATCTCTGTCCATCATTCCTGATCTCATCCTCTTCTCCAACTCTATCCAGCATTCCTGATCTCTTCTTCTCTCTTCTCCATCCCTGTCCATCATTCCTGATCTCTTCCTCTTCTCCATCCCTGTCCATCATTCCTGATCTCTTCTCTCTTCTCCATCCCCTGTCCATCATTCCGGATCTCTTCCTCTTCTCCATCCCTGTCCATTTCTGTTCTGTCCATCGTTTCTGATCTCTTCGTCTTCATCTCCTCCGTCATTTCTGATTCTTCCTCTACGTCTCTTCTATCTCTGTCCATCATTACTGATCTCTTCCTGTCTCCTCCAACTCTCCATTGTCCCTGATCTCTTCATTGCTTCCAGCTCTGCCCACCATTCCTTATCACTTTTATGTCTCCCCCCAACTTTGCCCATTGTCCCTGATCTCTTCCTCTTTATCTCTTCCAGCTCAGCCCATCAGTCAATATCAATTCCTGTACGTCTCCTCAATCTTTGTCCATCATCCCTGATCTCTTCCTCTACAGCTCCTCTAGCTCTGTCCATTATCTCCAATCTTTTTCTCTACACCTCCAGTTCTGTCCATCATGTGTCATGTCTTCCTGTACAATTTCCACATCTTGTCCTGTAAATCCATTTCTCATTCCTATTTTCCACTCTTCAACTTATCTCTCATCTTCTCTGTCACAATCTTCTTCTACAAGAGATCTTCCACTTCTGTCCCTCGTGTCTTCTGCTACATCTCCATTTCTTTCACACCAGCCTCCAAAATTTTACCAGGTGACCTTCCAGTTCTGTCATGTCCATCCTCTACCCTATCAGCTCTCTCCTCCCATTGTATGGCACGTCATAACAGACCCCCTTCCATACTACCACACGCCATCACGTCTCCTCTTATTATACGACATACCATCATCACCCATCTTCACCAGTTCTTCTGCACATTATCACCCATTTCTACCATTCGCCATCCTCCAACTACCTTTCTCCTCCAATACTTCTACATGCTGTCACTAATCTCCTTCAACATTCCTTCATGCCATCACCCATCTTCTACTATACACCACCACCTGTCTGCTCCTGTTGTACCGCACGCTATCACCCGTCCACCACCACCGCCCACGCCATCGCCCGTCTCCACCACCACACCCACGCCATCGCCCGTCTCCTCCACCACCACCGCCCACGCCATCGCCCGTCTCCTCCTCCACCACCACCACGCACACCATCGCCCGTCTCCTCCACCACCACCGCCCACGCCATCGCCCGTCTCCTCCACCACCACCGCCCACGCCATCGCCCATCTTCTCCACCACTACCACCCCCGCCATCGCCCGTCTCCTCCTCCACGCCATCGCCCGTCTCCTCCTCCACGCCATCGCCCGTCTCCTCCACCGCCCACGCCATCGCCCGTCTCCTCCACCACCACCGCCCACGCCATCGCCCGTCTCCTCCTCCACCACCACCGCCCACACCATCGCCCGTCTCCTCCACCACCACCGCCCACGCCATCGCCCGTCTCCTCCACCACCACCGCCCACGCCATCGCCCACGCCATCGCCCATCTTCTCCACCACTACCACCCCCGCCATCGCCCGTCTCCTCCTCCACGCCATCGCCCGTCTCCTCCTCCACGCCATCGCCCGTCTCCTCCACCGCCCACGCCATCGCCCGTCTCCTCCACCGCCCACGCCATCGCCCGTCTCCTCCACCGCCCACGCCATCGCCCGTCTCCTCCACCGCCCACGCCATCGCCCGTCTCCTCCACCGCCCACGCCATCGCCCGTCTCCTCCACCGCCCACGCCATCGCCCGTCTCCTCCACCGCCCACGCCATCGCCCGTCTCCTCCACCGCCCACGCCATCGCCCGTCTCCTCCACCGCCCACGCCATCGCCCGTCTCCTCCACCGCCCACGCCATCGCCCGTCTCCTCCAGTTTTGCTGCACATGTTAGAAGGTGTTTGGTGATCTTTATAAGGTGGAGCAGAATATTCTGCCATGACTGAGTGCTGTGCTGGAATCCTGTAACCTCCTTCCGGAATGATCTGATGACCTCCATCTCTCCACCGCTAGAATCTTCTGTGCCGCCATTATCTTCTGACATTCTTCCAGCTCTTCCCGCAGAATGTGGCCTCCAGCTATGATGTTTTTTTTCCACAACACCTTCTTCTTCAATAAAAATCTCTTCTTCAGAGTCGGATGTGTCGGTGTTTATTGATTGAGAAATCAGTGAACGGTAATAATGGTGAAGGTGTTCCCTGCTTTTCCCCAACGCTATGAGCG